>JZRM01000013.1:0-58798 GCA_000963415.1 Blastocystis sp. subtype 6 | reverse complement strand
AGCACGACTGAAAAACACAAACGACCGGAGAAGGAGTATATATTAAATCTACCTTCAATTTTTGAATCTTAAAGTCATTTGAGTAAGGAATGATGTATGAAAAAAATTTCAAACTTGATAACCCCTACCGTTTTTATACAAAACTCAGCCCTTAAGAAAAGTATTTTTTTATTTCAGTCAAAAAGTATTCAGGAAGAATCGGTTTTGTAATAAAGCCGTTACATCCGGCTTTTTTAGCTTCTTCTCTATCGGCATCAAAAGCATAAGCAGTTTGCATAATCACCGGAACTTGCGGATATCTTTTCCGAATTTCTTTTAAGGCTTCTATTCCGTTCATTTTCGGCATTTTAATATCCATCAAAATTAAATTCACCCTTTGCTTATTCATTGCTTCTACTGCTTCTTTCCCGTTTTTTACGTGAATCACTTCATAATCCTTATACAAGAGCGTATAAATAAGCATATAATTACTTTCATTATCTTCTGCCACCAAAATAACCGGCCGGGATGTAGCCGATAAGGAAACCTTCGGAGAAGAAATCGCAGATTCAGTATCGGTTTGCTTCTCTATTGATTTATCTTCTGGCTGTAAAGGCAATACGACAGAAAAACGACTCCCTTTCCCCTCTTTAGATTCCAAACAAATCTGTCCCCCCAATTTTTCGACAATCCCTCTACAAATGGCTAGCCCTAAGCCTGTTCCCTGAGCAAACTCATCTTGTTTATAAAACCGTTCAAAAATCATTTTTTGCTCATGAGCCGGAATACCTTTCCCGGTATCTTCCACATAAATAGACACTTGTCCATTAGCCTCCTCCAACTTATAACCGATTAAAATATACCCCTTCTCTGTAAATTTCACAGCATTATTAATGAAATTTGAAATCACCTGACTTAACCGAAACCGATCGGTATACAGGGAAAAAGATTGCAAAGGAACCTCTTTTAATAGCTGTACTTTATCGTGTATCAGCATTTGGTGGGTATTATACAACTCTTCTACCAATTCTGTAAGATTACATTTCTCAAAAGTAAAAGCCATACTTCCCGACTCAATTCGGGAAATTTCCAGAATATCTTCTATTAATTTCAGCAATAATTCACAATTCCGATTAATTATTTTAATAAACTCCTGTCTTTCTTCGGAAGAATGAATATTATTATCTATCAACAAATTTGAAAAACCGACAATTGCATTCAAAGGTGTACGTATCTCATGGCTCATGTTGGCCAAAAAGGATTGCTTAAGCTCAGCTTTTGCAGCCAAATCCCGCGCTTGAGTGAGTTCCTGTTCCCTGCTTTTATAATCTTGTATATTCAATAGCAAACCGATAATGGAAAAATTATGCCGTGAGGAATCGTTAACTCGGATATAACGAAATTCATACCAGATATAACCTGCTCCATTAAAATTACAACGACAATCAATAATAGCCTTTTCCATTAAACCCGCAAAGAGCTGTTTAAACTGGGCTACTGCCTGGGAACAATCGTCGGGGTGAGTAACCTCACAGAGTTGATCCAAAGTGAATAACCGAAAAGGGATATTCAGATTTTCAAAGAATTCTTTATCAAAAAAGAAAGATCCTACTGTCGGTTCATATTTCCAGGCATATATTTCATTTCCCTCTAATGCCAAAGACAAGAATTCCTTTTCTTTACGGAGATGTTCCCGGGCTTCTTTCTTCTGCCGGGCTTCTCTCAAATAAAGATAAGAAAGATAGGTTATGAGAGACACTATTAAAATAGTACCCAGTATACAACCAATCAGAATAAAAATACAATGCCGCTGATAAAAAGGCATATTTACAATTTCATAACGAGCCGGAACAATATCCGGAGAAAGAGACCAACGCTTTAATTCCTCCCAATCGACTACATACTTTTTCTTACTTTGAGAGATGGGAAGTTCCCTGACAGTTTTTCCCTTTAAAATCTGTGCTGCATACTTAACCGCTTCTTCTACTTGTATATCCAAGGTCGTAATATATCCCCCTAATACCCCCTGATGATAACCAAAGCACTCATTAATCACTGTAAAAGTAGGTATAGAAGCCATTTGGCCTATACGAATAGAAGTAAAATCATACTTTGTTTGAACAAAAGCCGAATATTTCGACATTCCACTAATCGCCCACAATACTCCGCTTCCTTTATTATCCCGTAAATTGGTAAAGAAAAACTGGGTAGAATCGGGACGTGTTATACTCTGTCCCGGTTTTTTAGAAATTACATCAGAAAGTATAGGCCGGTTGACAGTTGTCGAATCAATCAAATAACCGTATAATAACTCCGACAAACTCATATCTTTTTTTTCCAACTGTCTTGCCAGTTCCAATGTCACCTGTCTCCCCAAAAAAGTGTTATCGTAAAAAAAACGGATACGGGTTTTTCCTAACAATTCTTCCACCATATTTACGGTCTTCAAATAATCCGGCCGATCCCAATATCCAGTAACATTATTAAATTTTTTCAACAAATTCCAATTTGGGAAATTAACTCCGGAAAAGACAACAGGCGTATAAGTTACCAAAGGATGTCCACAAGCCAAAGTGGAATAAGTTGCCTGATCTTCATTCACCAAAATTAAATCAGGCTGCCAGGCACTCACAGCATCTAAATAATTGTATATCCTTTGCTTCTCCGGTTCTTCCGAATATTGCTCACAATCCAAATAAAAAATCCGGAGATCCACTTTTACACCTTCTTTCCGGAAATTTTCCAGGATCAGCCGGTTATAGTCCGGATAAACCACATAATCCGAATCGTAAGAATGAACGACTAAAACACGGAATTTTTTTTCTCCATTTGCCTGACCACTAAATGGAAATAAAAAGATAAACCCTAACAGGCTAATAAAACGAACTAAGAACAGAAAATTTTTCATCTGTCGACACTGGGATTGTCAATTTCCTCTGACTGTATAAATATTTACAAATGTAATAATTCCCAGGAAAAAAACAGGAAAAAGCTATTTATTCTTCTTTCTAACTTACAATTAAAAAGCAACACGTTGCTTTTTATCAGTCTGAGTATTTATTCTGTTTTTAAAGTGTCCACCGGATTTGCTGTAGCAGCTTTCCAACTTTGCCAACAAATCATCAATCCTGCGATAAGAAAAGCAATCATTCCCGACGTCGCAAAAATCCACCAATCCAAAGAAGTTCGGTAAATAAAATCGGACAACCAGCGATTCATCACATAATACCCCACAGGACAAGCGATAAAAAAGGCCAGCACAATCCACTTTATAAAATTGTTCATTAGCATCTGCAATATTTCCTGTACGGTAGCTCCATTTACCCGGCGAATTCCGATCTCTTTTATTCGCTGCTGAATAAAATAAGTCGCCATAGCCAATATCCCCATGGCTGAAAGAAGGATAGCCAACAGACACAAATTCCCAATCATACTGGAAATCCGATCGACCCGATCGTACCAATGTGCAATGGTATCATTCAAAAATCCCGCTTCAAAAGGCACACCTTCACTTAACTTTTTATATACAGTTTCAATCTCATGAAAAGTAACATATTGATCATTTCCCTGTAGTTGTACCAGCATACTCCAAGGGGTTTCCAGCGCTTGCATCGGATAAATCATAAGCGGTTCCAATTGTTGGGTCAGATCCCGGATATGGAAATCCCCCACAATCCCGCATACCGATTGCAAGCGGTCGTTTATTTTAAATTCTAAAGGTAATTTTCCTAACCCCAACTGCCTGACAGCCTCTTCATTCAACCAAGCACTCTGATATTTTAAAACCGTCCGGGAAGATTTACCGTTACTATAGGTGAACTCCGTGTATTCTCCTCCTTCCTGATTCGTATTTCCGGTCGGTACCGTCTTTAATCCAAATACACGGAAAAAAGAAGTATCTACTTTAAAAGTCTGAAAACTCAACCTCCTCCCTTCGCAGTCAAAGGTATAATTATTTCCTCCGTCTATGGGATCTCCGCATGCAAAAACGACCTCTTTTACCCCTGCCAATTTCATCACCTCATTCCGCAAAGTTTCTTTTTTACCAGCATCCAATACATAAGAAAAACGGGCAATATGGCCGCGATTAAATCCCATATCGAAATGTTGTAGAAAATGCGTTTGCTTCACTAAAACAATTGTACAAATCGTCAACACAATAGCCACTGTAAACTGAAAAGAAATCAAAACTTTACTGTATATTCCTTTTGTCCTTTTCCGAAAAACCCCTTTCATTACGGCCATGGCATTGAAGCGAGTAATCACCCAAGCCGGCACTACTCCGGAAATAAAACCGACCATACCAATCAACAGCAAGGCATAAAAAAGCATCCAAGGCGAAAAAGCAGAAGCTACTTCGATATGAGTATCCATTAACTGATTGAATACCGGTTCCAATAATACACTAAAACCACAGGCTATCAAAAAAGCAATACAACTCAATAAAAGGGATTCATTTATAAACTGGGAAAAAAGCATTCTTCTAGAACTTCCCAACAGCTTCTTGACAGAAATCTCTTTCGCCCGCATCCCTCCCTGCGCAATTGATAAATTGATATAGTTGATAATCGCCAACAAAAGAACAACCGTCACAATAGCAGCCATCACAAGCACTAACGATTTACTATTGTGTTTACCCCATCCTCCTCCGTAAGCACTGAAATAGATCTGTTCCAAAGGTTCTATTACGACTTTCTGAGGAGCATCTTCCCGTTGATACTGAGAAACATTTTTCTGAAAACTTTCCAGCATATCTTTTTCCCGGACTTTTAAATCTGTCCCCGGCTTCGCCATCAGATAAAGACTGAAAGTGGCGATGCCCATCTGCTCCAGAATATCTCCATTTTTCCATCCCCAATAATCCGATAAACCGGCAATATTGACGGCTGCATCAAAATGCTGAAAATGTGTGTTTTCCGGTATATCTTTCATCACCCCTGTAACCGGAACAGCGATGCCTGCAATTTTTATCTCTTTTCCCAAGGGCGACTCATTCCCAAATAGCTTCCTAGCCAGGGATTGTGTAATAACCATACTGTACTTCTCCTGCATTACCTCCTCAGGAATTCCTTCGATTAAAGGAAAAGTAAACATTTTGAAAAAAGTAGGATGCACATAAGCATAAGTATAACGGACTTTTTCCGTAGGAGAAACCGGAGTAATTCCTTCTTTATTCAACATAAACAGAGAATAACATTCGATTTCCGGAAATTGCTGCTGCAATATACTGGCCATAGGTCCCGAATACCCGTAATCTTTTTCATTTATCACCCGATAAAGACGGTCCTTATTCTCCTGAAAAGAGTCCACAGCTAATTCCTGACGGACATATACACTCAGCAATATAACAAAAGTTAAAGCTGTTGCAAATCCTAGAATAACAACCGAAGAATATAATTTATTCCGGGAAAAATTACGGATAAAAAGTTTTAAACCTGTCCCTCGCATAGCTTTTTTATTCAAATGGAATGTTTAGATTTTACAATTTATTTCTGAATGACAATCCTTAAAATCTCTTTTCATCCAAACTGTAAAATCGTTTAAAATACCTATTATTCATTTTGCAAAGCTTTTACAGGATTCTCAGAAGCAGCTTTCACACTTTGCCACCCCACGATCAGAGCGGCTATAAAAAAAGCCATACATCCTGCACCTAAGAACAACCATAAACCTAAATTCGTTCGGTAAGCAAAATCTTGCAGCCAGCGATTCATAATATACCAAGATAAGGGACAGGCCAATACAAAAGCCAGTAAAATCCATTTCATAAAGCTACCCACCAGCATATAAAGGATTTCATTTATCGTAGCTCCATTTACCCGACGTACTCCGATTTCCTTAATACGTTGTTGTATAAAATAAGTGGCCATTGCCAAAATCCCCATCATGCACAACACAATAGCCAGCAATGAAAAATAACCGACTAAACGAGCTGTATGGGCTTCCGATTCATACCATTCATTGAGCGTCTGGTCCATAAATCCGGAATCAAACGGTTTCTGATCGATAAAATGGCTGTAAGTTTTCTTGATATTTTCAAAAGTCCCGGCCGGATTTTCTGAAGAAATTTTTACTAAAATAGTCCAAAATCCCTGATCCGGTTGGATAGGAGCAATGATCAACGGTTCTATTTCGTTTGTCAGATCATCGATATGAAAATCTTTTACAATTCCTAAGACAGGACATTTCTGATCATAATACATAAATTCCTGGGGCATCCCTTGAGCTTCAATTGCTTTGACTGCCGTTTCGTTCAACCATACGCCGTCTTTATCATAAGCAGCACCGCTAGAGATAACTTGCAAATCCAACATATTAAAAAAATTGGAATCAACTTCAAATCGCTGAAAACTAATCTGCTTCCCAGTACCTGCATAATCGGTCATCGTCTGATTATTCCCACCATCAATAGGAGTTCCCCGTACAAAAGATACAAACTGCACGCCCGGAATTCGTTCAAATTCGCTTTGTAAAGCTTCTTTTTGCCCAATACTTATTTTATTATCCAGCCATATAATATTTTCTTTGTTGTATCCTACTTTGTAATTCCGCATAAAATCCGTCTGTTTCCAGATGACCAGCGTACAAATAATCAGTGTAATCGCCACACAATACTGAAAAGAAATCAACACTTTACTGTAAACTCCTTTCGTCTTTTTCCGGAAAGCCCCTTTGACGACGGCTACCGGATTAAAATTACTAATAATAAAAGCCGGAATTATTCCCGCTATCACACCGATAATTCCCACTCCCAACAAAGTAAAAAGTACCGTCGTAAATGTAATATGCTGACTTAATTCGATATGAGTCTTCAACAAATTGTTAAACCAAGGAGTTACAGAAACGACCCCAATACAAGCTAAAATAAAAGCCACATAACAAAGGCTCACCGATTCCGTGACAAATTGCCGAAATAAAGCTCTGTTATTACTGCCCAGTAATTTTTTTATGGCCGATTCTTTGGCTCTGAAACCAACCCGGGCTACCGAAAGATTATTGTAATTGATCAAGGCCAAAATTAAGATGACACCGACAATAGCCATCATCATAGAAACAAACATACGACTATTGCGTTGTATTCCATAGGTCGCTTTCGAACTCCAATATACTTCTTTCAGAGGTTCTAAAAAAAGCTGTTTCCGGTAATTGTCCCCGTACATCCAGAAATCTTTTTTCAGGAATTCCACAATAAGGGGTATTTTAGAAGTAAGTTCCGCGCCTGGCTTTGTCATCAGGTAAGTAGCAAAGGCAGCACTATTATTGTTTCCAATCCAGTTATCGTTCAGGCAATTAAAATTGAACAAAGCATCACAAGCCTTAAACTGCGTATTTTTTGGGAAATCGTCAACTACCCCGACAATTAACCAGTCCGCATTTTCATTATAATTCAAGTTTTTCCCTAAAGCCGACTCCTCTCCAAACATTTTCCGCGCAAAAGAACGACTGACCACAACCTCATATTTGGCTTGAAAATTCCGCCCTTCTATGATTGGAAAAGAAAACATATCCAAAAAAGCTGTATCCACGAATAAAGTAAACATAAGCTGCTTATTTCCATCCGCCGTAGTGACATAGCCGGAGCGACTTTCATATATCCTGGTATAAGCTTCTATTTCCGGAAAAGCATCTTGCATATGTTGAGCTACTAATGCCCCCCAGTTCGCTCCATCCTCCCCTTCCATCCGGACAATCCGGTCTTTGTTCACGTGGAAATCATCTACGGACAATTCCTGGCGAATATAAATACTCAATAAAATTACAAACGTCAGGGAGACGGCAAAACCGATGATCGTTATTATGGAATACAACTTATTCCGGATCAAACTTCTGACAAATACTTTCAAGTCCAAAAAATTCATAACTCAACTGATTAAATTTATTCTCCAGCATAAAATTTCTGCTCTTACTAACAGGTAACAGGATTATTTACCAATTTGTAAACAGAGGAACAACTTTCATACCAAAAAGACAAAACAGTAGTAAACAGCAATTTAAATAGTAAGAAACCATTTTTATCTGTACAAATATTTTACATTTGTGTCTAATTTTTTTACCTATAAAAAATCCTCCGGTGAAAGATTCTCTTACTCTGTTTTTAAGGCTTTCACTGGATTTACGGTAGCTGCTTTCCAAGTTTGATAGCTTACCGTCAACAGGGCAACCAAACTGACAATCAAACCAACAATTGCAAATATCCACCAACTGATCTCTGTACGAACCCTGAAATTTTCCAACCAACGGGAAATAAAAATATAAGCGATCGGGCAAGCTACCGCAAAAGCGATCGACACCCAAATCAAAAAATCGCGGTTCAGAACCAATAAAATTTCACCCACCGTCGCTCCATTCACTTTGCGAACTCCAATTTCTTTGACACGTCTTTGTGTCGAATAAAAAGCCATAGCAAACAAACCAACAATACTGATTAATAAGATCACAAACATCGCTGATGATAATATTTTACCGGCATTAGTTTCAGCTTTATATAAATTTTCATAGGCCTGATCTAAGAAACCATATTGGAAAGGTACATGGGGTACCAATTCTTTCCATTTCGCTTCTATCGTACGAATCGCTATTTGGGGGTCTCCTTTTATTTTAACCAGATAAGGCACTCCATTATCTCCCCATCTTTTATCCAATTTTAAATAAACCTGAGGATCCACACCCTGATGAAAAGATTTGGTCTGAGCATTTTTTACGACTCCTTTTATGGGATAATAATATCCGTAAATCAATAAATTTTCTCCTACCGGATGTTCCATACCCAATAATTGGGCTGCCCGCTCGTTTATCAGGCAATAATGAAGAGAATCGTGCACTTCCCGGAAGGGATTTTCTCCTTTCACCACCTTCATCCCCATGAGATCGAAATAATTGTAATCGACCCGGCACACTTCCATCAGATATTTATCTTCCACATCCTCTTTGCCAACCGTCCAACCTTGTTGCCAGTCCGTAGGTAAACTATTTTTCCGTGCCACATCTGCTATAGCCGGACATTGTAATAAATCATGACGTACCGCTTCATATCGCTTTGCAAATTCATCTCGTCCCTCTATATATAATACATTTTCTTTATCAAATCCCAAATCCGTCTTAATCATAAAATGCACCTGTTTATTAATAAAGAAAATAGAGATCAGAAAGACAACTGAAGCTGTAAACTGAGCCACAATTAGTCCTTTTTGTAAAAAAGAGAGATTCTTCCCTTTAAATTGCCCTCGCATGGTTTCTACAATTCCAAATTTTGTCATATAAACCGCCGGGAAAAAACCAGCTACAAACACAGTAAACAGAGTTAGTCCGACAATAAATATATACAATAAAGGAGATTGGAAATCAATAGAAATATTGCTATTAGCCATTTCATTAAAAAACGGTATTCCTATATAGGCTAAAACAAGTCCCACGACAACAGCTATCAAAACATAATAAAAAGTCTCCGTAAAAAATTCCCCCATCAATGAACTTTTCTCCGCTCCATGCGTTTTTTTCACCCCTATCGCCTTGGCTCTTAGAAAAGAAGTGGAGATAAACAGATTAATAAAATTGATACAAGCAATTAATAATACAACCAAAGCTGTAAGTAAAAAAATCGTTACCAGAGATTTACTTCCCTTGACAATACTTCCTGCATCACTTTCTGAAGAAAAATGAATTTCTTTTAAAGGTTCCAGATAAACCGAGCTTTTGCGATCCCGAAAAGAAATCATACGGTCGGTCAACAATTGGGTTAACCCACTTTGTAAATCCGAAAAATTCGTAGTCGGTTCTATTTGGAAATAGGTAATATAAATATCGGAACCTCCCCAGATGTCCCCTGCATACCAGCCAAATAAAGGAGCGATAATATCTCCCTGCAAATGAGAATTAGCAGGCATATCATATATAATCCCTGTGACTTTAAAATTCTGTCCCCCATAACGAAGCGTTTTTCCTATCGGATCTTCTCCCGGAAAATATTTAGAAGCAGCGGATTCAGAAAGGACAATATTATCCGGTGCTTCAAAAACAGTAGCAGCATCTCCTACTTTCAAAGGGAAAGTGAAAAAAGTAAAAAAATTTGGATCTGTCACTAATAATTTATTTTCATTGTATAAAATATTATCGATCCAGATCTCACCATCTGTCCAGGCAACAACCCGGCACATCTTTTTGATTTCAGGGAATTTGTCCTGTGCTTCTTCTCCAAAAGGCTTAAAAGTGGAACCGAAACAAGTGGCTTCATTATTTTTAAATGTATGGATCGTCAGACGATAAATCCGATCCCCCTCCTGATGGAAATTATCAAAGTTCAATTCATTCATCCCCCACAATCCAATCAGTAAAGCGACAGCTATACTAATCCCCAAACAACCAATACTCAATATACCAACGGTTTTTTGTTGCTTTAGATTTCGTATAAAAAATTTTAAACTATTCCGTTTCATAAGACTTTATTTTATTCCTTTTAAACTTCCCTTTTCTTATTCACTTTTCAACACTTTTACCGGATTTACATTAGCCGCTTTCCATGTCTGGAAACTAACAGTCAATAACGTCACTAAAAACGTAATTACGCCCACTACAGCAAATATCCACCAGCTCAAAGAGGTTCTTTCTACAAAACCTTCCAGCCAACTCGAGACAAATATATAAGCCAGCGGACAGGCTATTAAAAAAGAAATTCCTACCCAAACAAAGAAATCGCAGTTTAGAATGAATAATAACTCCCATACCGAAGCTCCGTTTACCTTTCTCACACCCACTTCTTTCAACCGGCGTTGGGTGGTATAATAAGCGATTGCAAACAGCCCTGCCACACTAATGATCAGTGTAATGACCATAGCTACCCCCAATATCTGCCCGGCATTGGTTTCCGCCTTATACAAACGGGCATATCTATTATCCAAAAAGTAATAATCAAAAGGAGTACCCGGATTCAAGTCGTTCCACTCATTCTGAATCAGACGGATGGCTTCCTGCGGATCGCCCTGTAGCTTAAAAAGGACTGTCGGAGTTCCTATCCTACTCTGAAAGGTAAAATAAATTTGGGGATCAACTCCTTGATGAAGGGACTTCGTCTGAGCATCCTTTACGACTCCTCTGACAATGAAATACTGATCGTCGGTATAGAGTTTTTCTCCAACAGGTTCGGTAAAACCTAACATTCGGGCAGCCGTTTCATTTATAATACAATAATGCAGAGAATCTCCCGTCTCTTCTTTGAATTCCTGCCCGGCAGCCATTTTCATACCCATCATATCAAAATAATTAGGTTTGATCTGACAGAATTCCATCAAGTATTCCTGATCATCACCCGGTTTTTTGACTGAATTTCCCCGGCACCAACCGGCTGGATCAATATCTTTCAAAGTCACCTCCCGAATCGCCGGCGAATTCTTCATCTCATTCCGGAAAGCTTCATAGTTTTTCATAAATCCACCCCTATCGTATACATATAAAACATTCTCTTTATCAAATCCCAGGTCTTTATGAATCATATAATTCACCTGTTTATTAATAAAAAAAACGGAAATTAAAATGACAATAGAAGCCGTAAACTGTAAAACGACCAGACTTTTCTGTAAAAAAGAAAGATTTTTTCCTTTAAACTGGCCTTTCAAAGTCGCTACAGCATTGAATTTGGTCATATACAAGGCTGGAAAGGTAGCTGCTGTCAACATGACAAACAGTGCGACCCCTATCAGGAAAACATACAACCAAGGATTCGTAAAATCAATAGACAAATGATAATCTGCCAAACGATTGAACAAAGGTAACCCCAAACGAGCCAAAATCACTCCTATCCCCAATGCCACCAACACATAATAAAACGTTTCTTTGTAAAATTCACGGATCAGCATTCCCTTATCCGCTCCGTGTGTTTTTTTCACTCCAATGGATTTAGCTCTTAAAAAAGAAGTAGAGATAAAAAGATTGATAAAATTGATACAAGCGATTAATAAAATGACAAAAGCCGTCAATAAAAAAACCATAACCAAACTTTTATTCCCATGTACTATATTATCAAACTTAAAGGAATTATTGAAATGAATGTCGGATAAAGGCTGTAATTTATAAGAAAAACCCAGTTGATCCCATTGAGAATGAGACTGGCGGATCAATTCCGTCATTCCCTCTTCAAGTCCCGGGACGAACGCAGGATTTCCGATTTTGAAATAAGTCAGGAAACAATCGGACGAACCGTAACCTAAATATTCATCTTTTGCCCAATATCCTAAAAAAGGACAAACAATATGTGCCTTTAAATGGGAGTTTTCAGGCATATTTTTCATCACTGCTGTAACAATATAGATTTTATCTTCATTATAATTCTCATCTTTGATTTTTATCGTCTTTCCGATAGGGTTTTCCCCGGGGAAATAACGATTTGCCGAATATTCATCAATCACTACTCCATCGGGAGCCGAAAGACAAGTACGCGGATCCCCCGTCCGTAAAGCAAAAGTGAAAAAAGTAAAGAAATTGGAATCTACTAGAAAAATATCGTTGCCGGGATATAATATATCATCAATTTTTATTTCTAGTTGTTGTGGAGTAATCCGGCACATTTCTATAATCTCCGGGAATTTCGCCGCTGCATCTGCCCCTAAAATCTTATAGGTCGATCCGACAGAAGTAGGCGTATTATTCAGCATCAATGACCCATAAACCCGATAAATTTTATCCCCGTCCTGTTGAAATTTGTCAAAACTATATTCATTCGCCGCCCACAAACCGATGAGTATGACAATTGCAATAGCGACAGCTAAACTCCCAATACTCAAAATACCCACGGTCTTCTGCTTCATGAAATTTCGCCAGAAAACTTTTAAACTATTTATATTCATATTCTTTTATTTATAAAATTTCCGAATTTTCCCTATTATTTTCAAATAATATGCCAAAAACATAAAATACTTATACCTAGTCATATATACATGTTTCCTATTGACAGAGTGTCTAAAAAATGGACAGAGCTGTTAAATAATTATACACCCGGAACGGGTAGGGGTAAGGCGCGTAATCTATTGCTTCAGGTAAGGGTACTTTATATCCGCCCAATAGGACATAAGGACAGGGGTAAAATCCCTGATCCTTATCTATTTATCAAACGACAGTTCTGCTAATCAAAAGCCTGAAAGCGCTTAGCGATCAGGCTTGAAATACCGTCAATCTCCCCAGAATCCTTTCAGCACAGTTTTGTTTAAAACTCTGGACGTAGACATTTTATTCACTCTTTAATGCTTTTACCGGATTTTCCGTAGCAGCTTTCCAACTTTGCCAACTTACGGTAAACAAAGCAATGAGTAAGGTAATCACTCCCGCCAACAAGAATATCCACCAATGAAGAGGAGTTTTATAACTAAACCCTTCCAACCAACGACTCATAATATACCAAGCTACAGGGCAGGCAATACTAAAGGAAAGGAGTAACAAACGGAAAAAATTCCGGTTCAGCAATAACATAATCTGACTTTCAGTAGCTCCGTTCACTTTGCGGACACCGATTTCTTTTCGTTTATACTGAGCATTGAATATGACTAAGCCGTATACTCCTACCAAGGCCAGCACAATAGCAATTCCCCCCATTAAAGAAATGACCTGCATCAGGCGTTTTTCTCCCTCATAGCTTTGTTGTAAAGATTGATCCAGAAATTCAAATTCAAACATACCGGAAGGGGATAAACGTTCGTAAACCGCCTTTATTTTATCCATTGTAACCGGCAAATTCCCTCCGGCCACTTTCAGAAACATATAATCATACCGTAAACTATCCCGGCAAATAATAGCCAAGGGACCCACAGCTTTTCTCAACGACATATAATGAACATCATGAGCCACCCCGATAAAACGGCCTTCAAATATCATATCGGGAAGATTCCGGCCAAAATAACGTTCCAAAACCGGTTGCTTTTTCACTGCCGTCTCATTTAGGATGATTTGTTCTTCCGCTAAATCAGACTGCGAAAAATGATCTCCCCTTATCAAATTTATTCCGAAAAAATTCATGAAATTTTTATAGACATACCACTTGTCTAATTGTACGGCCTCCCCATCAATTTCTGTTCCTGCACTCGACATCAGATCCTCGCCGGGCACATAATCGGAAAAAGTATAATCCATCACGCCGGGCACGGATGTCATCTCAGAAATCAAAGCTTCCTGATTGGTTTTCAAATCTTTATCCAGTTTTAACCACCCTATATTCTCCGTCCGAAATCCCAGAGAATAATTCTGCATATAACGATATTGGGCGCCCATTAATAAAGTACAGGTAATCAAAACAATGGAGATGATAAATTGAAAAGTCATCAAACTATTTCTCAAACGAATCCCTTTAGGGGTCATTACAAAACTTCCCCTCAAGACCATGGCCGGTTCGAAAGAAGTAATGTAAAAGGCAGGATATAAACCGGCGAAAATACCTAAAAATACAGACAGTATGCCTATTCCCCCTATTATATCCCAATGATTAGCCGGAGCCAACGACATAGAAAACAAATTTGCAAACCCGGAAAGAGCAAAGAGCTGTAACAACACAATAGACACTAAAAAGGCGATTACAGTATAAGTAACCGCTTCTCCGACCAATTTCAGCCGTAAAACAAAAGCAGTAGCTCCTAAAACCTTTTGTGTATTTATACTTTTCATCCGGGTAGGAGCTAACGACATTGAAAAGTTTACAAAATTGATACCCGCAATTAAGATGATGAGTAGTCCAATAGCCACCATTACCGCAACATTCCGGCGATCTCCTTTATCGGCAGTATCATAAATTACGGTATTATCATAAAATATACCGGTCAATGGAGAGATACGCAGATAAGATTTTCCTTCTTTCTCTACCTGTTCTTTTTTGTGTAAATATTCAAAAATCTGGTCCAAAGGATCAATTTTTAAAGCATTTACCTGCTGTTGTAATATATTTCGATCGGAAGTAGTCGTCTTTACATAAATTTGCACGTCCCAGGCTCCCCAGTTTTCCTGTTCCACAAAACGAGTATAACAACTGTTATTAAAAACGGAATTTTCCGGCATGTCTTTGTATACAGCAGCGATGGTCAAATCCCTCCCTTCGCCACTACAAAATATTTGTTTTCCTATCGCCGGTTGTTTCCCGAACCATTTACGGGCTACACTTTCCGGAATCATCAACATATTGGGTTCTGTCAGAGCCTGCTTGGCATCTCCTTCCAAAACGTCAACTCCCACGGTCTCAATAAATGCTGCTGTCGTATTTGCGAATAATTCTTTGAATTTATCCGACGAACCATCCGTTTTTTTCTTGAAAAATACTTCTTTACGATCATTTGTCATGATAAAATAATTTTCGACCAAAGGGATTTGATCTTTTAAAATAGCCCCTATCGGAGTAGGTCCAGAAGCACAGTACTGCAAAGACATCGGGAAAAGCAATTCTACCCGAAAAATTTTATCTGCATCAGGACGAAAACGATCATATCCATTTTGAAATACCAACTGTATAGCAATCACAGCAAATGCTGTAAAGGCAACCGATAAGCCGATTATATTCAATACTCCTGCCATTTTAAAACGGCTGAAATTGACCAAAAACTCTCTGACGATTTTCATATCCTCTGTTCTTTGTTTTACAAAATTACTTATACGTGCAAATGTTAAAAATCATCTCCTACTCACTCTTTAAAGAATTTACCGGATTCTCCATCGCCGCTTTCAAACTCCGCCATAAAAGAGTAAGCAAAGCGACAGCAACAGTAAGGGCACCTGCTAATATAAAAATCCACCAACTTATTTCTATTCGTCGCAAATAGGATTCCAACCAACGACTCATAAAATAATAAGCCAATGGACAAGCGATTATAAATCCGATTAATATGGGTTTCAAAAAATTGATGTTCAACAACCAGACAATTTCTGATATCTTCGCTCCATTTACCCGCCGGATCCCTATTTCTTTCCTTTTCTGTTCCATCATAAAAGTAGCGAGTCCGAATAAACCCAAACAAGAAATGAGAATAGCCAGCACAGAAAAGAAAGATACCATACGAGAAGTCTGCTTTTCTGATGTTAGCCAATATTCCACATCTTCATTCAAAAAACGTACGACAGGTTGTTCTCCGAAAATTTCTTCCGCCCGTTTTTTTATTCGGTCATAAGCTTCTCCTAATTTTCCCCCTGTTACCCGTATATTTACAATATTCACCCAATCTCTTTCTTCCGGAACAATGGGAAAAATAACTAAAGGTTCTTCTACAGCTTTAAAATCATTAAAAAGGAATTGATCTACCACTCCCAAAATTTTAATTTTAGGTTCTTCGTTACCGTTTTGAAAATATTTTGCTAAAACGTCTTCTCCTATCAAATCCGCCAATTTCCGATTTACGATCACCCCATCCTGTGATTCCGTAAAAAATTGCCCCTCTTTTAACTGTATATTATAGACTTCAAAAAAATTTTTATCTGCAAACAACATCGAAATCAAGGGCTTTTCTGAGGGATCTTTTCCTTCCCAATTAAACCCGACTCCATTCCAATAAATAGCGGTGGGAAGAGAAGTCGAAACGCTGACAGAACGTACATCTGCATCCTTTAAAAGCTCGTCCCGTAAAACAAAAGCCTTTTGAACCTGTGACTGATTCCGCAAAGACACATATAAAACTTCATCCCATTTATATCCCAGATCCATGGTCTGATACATCCGGATCTGACGGGAAATGATTAAAGTACATACAATTAAGGTAATAGACACGACAAATTGCAAAATGACCAGACTCTGACGCAAGCGTGCACTCCACAAACCGACAGCATTCCGGCCTTTTAACACTTTTACCGGCTGAAAAGAAGACAAATAAAACGAAGGATACAATCCAGCCAATAATGTCGTGACAATCAACATAATTCCTCCAATCCAGAACACTTCCGGACGGATTAAATCGGAAACACTAAAACTACTACCGATAATCGTTCCAAAAATGGGTACAATCGCATAAGCCAGCAAAAACGCCAGAAAATACGAAATCAACACCAATATAAACGCATTGGAAAGATAGGCGAATACCAAACTTTTCCGGGAAGCCCCAACGACCTTCCGTATTCCTGTCTGTACGGCATTCTGAGAAAAAGCTGCCGTGGAAAGATTTACAAAATTAATACAGGCAATTAATAAAATAACCAAAGCAATCAAACCCATCAAACGAACCTCCCGAATATGCCCATAAGCATATAAATAACGATCTTTTAATTTTTCAGTTTTAATATATAATTTACTTTCTGGCTGTGCTTTTAGGGCACGGTCCTTTACCTCTGCTGCAAATTTTTCGTAATCCGTCCCATTTTTTAACAAAACATAACTCTCAAAACTATTGTTGTACCAAGCATCCAATCCTTCCTGTCTGCGTTCTATAGGTAAAAAGATAATTTCTTCTCTCCCTTGCCGGGCCACTGTCCGTTGCTTGGGCAAATTTTCAATAACTCCACACACGGTAAAAGTACCGAACTCGAATTCCAAAGGCTGATTTAGAGGCGATTTATTTCCAAAAATTATTTGTGCAGCTTGACGGGTAAGTACACAACGATCTCTCTCCCCTTCGACAAAAGGCCGTCCTTCCACGACTTGTAAATGAAACAAATCGAACAAATCATAATCCGCATCATAAGCGGAAATGCCGAAACTTTCAGTTTCATATTTTACGGTACGGGCCGCACTACACAAACGTACCGCTTTCTCCACCTCCGGCCGTTCCATCTTCAGCGTAGGAGCTACTGCCGGCGAAACACCCCAAAAAGGACTCCGCCCTTCATGATATCCCTGAAGGGTAATAATCCGATCAATATCTTTAAACGATCGATCGACCTCCACCTGTCCCACAATCCACATCACAATCAATAAACAGCAAGCAAGTCCCGGGACCAAACTCAACATATCAATGATAGAAGACAATCGATTATGCCTAAAATGCCGGGAAAAATTTAAAAAAATATTCATACTTCTGAAATGTTACACAATAAAATAACAATACTCCGCTTTCTTCAAAAAATTTTCTCCCCTTCTTTTAAATCCGCAATCCCCCTTCTACATTCGCCAAACCTTCTTTTAAATAACCATCCATAATATTTACGATACGAGTCCCATACTTTGCATTCTGCTCCGAATGGGTTACCTGAATAATAGTCATTCCTTCCTCTTGATTCAGCTTTTTCAATAACTCCATAATTTGCCTTCCCTGTTCTGAATGTAAATTACCTGTCGGTTCATCTGCTAATAATAACTTCGGCCTAGCGACAATCGCACGGGCAATACCCACCAATTGCTGTTGCCCACCAGACAACTGTTCCGGGAATAAATCCTGTTTTGCCACAATATTAAAGCGATCCAGTATATCGGCTACAATGGCTTTCCTTTCCTTCCCTTTTACCCCTTTATAGACTAAAGGCATCTCTATATTCTCATATACATTCATGTCTTCCAACAGATGGTAAGCTTGGAATATAAAACCGATATAATTCCGATGACATAAATTCTTATCTTTTTCCGTCATCTTATGTACCGGATTTCCCATAAAATAGTATTCTCCCTCGGAAGGTTCATCCAACATACCAATAATATTTAATAAAGTAGATTTACCTGCTCCACTGGGTCCCATAATACTTACAAATTCCCCCTCATTTACAGTAAAATTGACATTTTTCAATATAAAGGTACGCTGGAAACGAGATTTATAATACTTATCTACATTTTTTAGTTCAATCATAACTGTGGTATTTAATTTTTTCTAAAAATTTACAAAACCCATGCCATATCCAATAAATAATTCAATATCAATCCTCTAAAATTTATCATTCCTCAGAAAATGTCTAAAAATTAGACAATCTTGTCTAACTATTAGACAAACACCTGCAAATCGGTTCTCCTCTGTTTGTCTACCAAGAATAAAATAAATGTCAATATTCTTTACAATTTCCAAAACTTGTAATTTAAATTTTCAGTTTCCAATTTTTATTAGTTACTTTAGAATGCAGAAAAAAGAAAAATATATCCTAATTCTTTAAAGTGGATAAAAAATAATCATTTATAAACCTGTCAGAAATTCAAGTTTATCTTTTTGAAAGAAACTGAAGTTCTGCACTTTTAAAATTAATCCAATTATGGAAACACAGGCAGCCAGAGAACTAATCGACTTTATTAATGAAAGTCCCACTAATTTTCATGCTATTCTGAATCTCAAGAAACATCTTTTAGAAAACGGGTTCAAACAGTTGTTTTCCGGTGAAAGCTGGAATATAGAAAGAGGAGAAAAGTATTTTGTCACTAAAAATCATTCCTCACTTTTTGCTTTTATTCCCGGTAGCGGCGACATTGCCGAAAACGGATTTAAATTTATCTGTGCCCACAGTGACTCTCCCACCTTCCGGATCAAACCTCACGCAGAAATGCTCATAGAAGGGAAATACCTCAAACTGAATACGGAAGTATACGGAGGACCTATTTTATACACCTGGTTCGACCGCCCTCTCTCTATGGCAGGCCGGGTGATGCTTAAAAGTGAGAATCCTTTAAAACCCATTACTCAATTTGTCAATTTCAAACGTCCTCTGCTGACAATCCCTCATCTGGCAATCCACTTTAACCGGGCTGTAAACGATCAAGGCAATCCGTTAAGTAAGCAAAAAGATATGTTGCCAGTATTGGGCATGGTAAACGAGCATTTTGAAAAAGACAATTATTTACTGAAGCTGATTGCTGCCGAAATGCAAATCCAACCGGAGGAAATCCTCGATTTCGACCTGACCCTTTACAATTTTGAAAAAGGTTGCCTGACAGGAGTAAATCAAGAATTTATTTCTTGCGGAAAACTGGATGATCTGGCAATGGTGCATGCCGGCATGAAAGCTCTGCTGGATTCTAAAGAATGCCGGAAAACAAAAGTATTGGCTATATTCGACAACGAAGAAGTCGGAAGCGGCACCAAACAAGGCGCCGGTTCTCCCGTATTGAGAACCATCATCGAACGTATAGTATTCAATCTGGGAGGAGGTCCGGAAGATTTATACCGGGCTATCCATAATTCTTTTATGATCTCCGCCGATATGGCTCATGCTTTACATCCGAATTATGCTGAAAAACACGATCCGACCAATCATCCGCTTATGAACGAAGGACCGGTAATCAAAATCAATGCAAACCAGAAATACGTCACAGACGGAGATTCTGCAGCTGTTTTCCAAACAATCTGTCGCCTGGCAGGTGTACCTTATCAAACATTCGTCAACCAATCGGACATGGCAGGAGGTTCCACCCTCGGCAACATCTTACTCTCTCAAATGGAAATGCGGGGAGTAGATATCGGTAACCCGATGTGGGCTATGCATTCTGTACGGGAAACAGGAGGTACACTGGATCATCATTATATCATCCAAGCCTTTACCACTTTCTATAATATCTGAGGTAAATAAAAAGGGTAAGTGAAACCAATTTAAAGGTTTAAGTGTTTAAGTGTTTAAATAAAAAAGCTTTTTATTGTACGAGAGTTTTTTGAAAGGAAGAGGAACAGAAAAATGTTCTTGATTCCTCTTTTAAACACTTGAACATTTAAACTTTCTTTTTCATCAAATTTGTCTATCGCCATGGCTCGAATAAAAACAGCTTTGTATTCTACTCTACCCGGCCAAAAGGTTCAAAACAGAATGGCTCCCCGTCCTAAAATTATAGAAGGTTTCGAAGGTATACATTCAGGGCCTCCGATTAAAAGCGCCGTTCTGATATTGATTATGCCGGATAATAACGAATTGGCTATTCCTTTTATCCAACGCACAAACCGGGGAAGATACCATGCCGGACAAATAGCCCTACCCGGCGGGAAAATGGAACTTTGCGATAAAGACGCGATAGAAACAGCATTACGGGAGTGCGAAGAAGAGATCGGAGTTTCCTCCAAAGAAATTTCAATTCTAGGAACTTTAAGCGAACTGTATATTCCCCTGAGTAATTACAATATTACTCCCATTGTAGGTACTGTACTTCAAAAACCGGCATTTACCCTCTCTCCAAACGAAGTAGAAAAAGTTATTTCTATTCCTTTGAGCGTATTATTTAACCCGGATCACAAATCTACCTCTTCTTTTTCCCGGCACGATCATAAAATCATAGCTCCCGGATATCGGATAGGCGAATACTTCATCTGGGGAGCAACGGCTATGATCATCTATGAGATGGAGCAAATTATGAAAGATAATACCCGACATATCGAGATCACAAAAAACCAAAAAGAATTTTATCAGAATCCTCCTGCATTTCCCCAATAAGTAAACAGCTTTTTTCTAAAATATTTATTGCAGCTGTCGGATTCTTACGTCTATCGAAGGCTCATCTTTCAATTGTTGCTGTAGTTCACGAATAGGGGTTTCCCCATAATGGTAAGGATATAAAATCCGCGGTTTAATCCATTTTGCCGCTCTGACAGCCTGAGGAACAGTCATCGTATAAGGCTGATTAACAGGCAAAAAAGCAATATCAATATTTTTCAAATCCTGCATTTCCGGAATATCTTCCGTATCTCCTGCAATGTAAATGCGTGTTCCTCCCAAAGTGAGAATATATCCATTATCCCGTCCCCGAGGATGAAATTTATCCCGTCCCGGAGTCGTATTATAAGCCGGTACAGCTTCTAAAAACAGGTAAGGGGTCAATTGCTCCCGGTCTCCATTTTTCATCACCCTGCCTTTCTGTAATTGCTGATAAGAGGAAGGGTTACTGACCAATATCGTTCCTTCCTTTTCAGCAGCGGCAATAGCTTTCGGATCCAGGTGATCGTAATGTTCATGAGTAATTAAAATAATATCCGCTTTCGGGAACTTCGTATAATCGGCATATGCTGAAATCGGATCTACCTGAATAACATGTCCGTCATATAAAAACATCAGACTCGCGTGCTTGATAAACGTTATTTCCAGTTTTTTCCCCTCTTTTGTAGTAAAAGTATCGGTCTCGAAGGAATTCGCCTTAGTGGTCATCGTACTTAGTAAACAACACATCATTATTATTCCATTTTTCATCGGTCATTTTTTTATTGTCTAAAGATACAAAAACGAAAGAATAACCGGAT
Organism: Blastocystis sp. subtype 6; assembly: GCA_000963415.1. Classification (NCBI taxonomy): domain Eukaryota; class Bigyra; order Opalinata; family Blastocystidae; genus Blastocystis; species Blastocystis sp. subtype 6. The sequence continues at coordinate 36,746 of JZRM01000013.1, read as the reverse complement.
AACAAAAAACGAAATATTTTACGATCCATCTGATGCAAAAGTTCTTTTGCCGGCCCCATTCCTTTCCCAGAAAGTGTATGAACCAAACGAACGTTCTGAATTGATCCCTTCCACATTCAAGAGTTCGGAGGCCTGAACTCTTTTTGACCTATAAGCTTATGCAAAGACCTATCGAAAAGTAAAAGACAAAACGAAAAAATGCTGTTCTTACTTTTCAAACTTTTCCATTATCTTTACAAAAAGTTTAAGACTTAAAAATATGGAAACGCGTAAATTTAAAACAACAGCCAAATGCCAAGGCTGTGTAGCTAAAATCAAACCTTTTTTAAATCAAATTATTTCAGAAGATCAATGGGCTTTTGATCTTTCGGGAACAGATAAAATATTGACTGTACAAAGTGATTGTCCGGAGGAAAAAATTATTCAAGCCTTACAAAAAGCAGGATTTAAAGCTGAAATACTGAAATAAATAACCTAAAAGGAAGCTGTCGTTCACTTTTTTAACCCAAAGGCGAATGCTGCTATGCCGGAAGAGAGGGAATTATATTTTTAAAACATCTCTCCTTAAAATTAATTCTTCATTTTTGTATCCCTAACTTCAAAATAGATGAAAATTATTACTTATAATGTCAACGGGCTCAGAAGTGCTCTTTCCAAGGGTTTTACAGATTGGCTCACCAACGAACAACCGGATATTGTCTGTCTTCAGGAAACAAAAGCCCAGCCGGATCAGATTCCGACTTTGGAATTCGAAATGTTAGGATATCACTCTTATTTCTTCTCTGCTAAGAAAAAAGGCTATAGCGGAGTCGCCATCCTTACAAAAAATATTCCGGATCAGGTCATCAGCGGAATGGGAATGCCTCAATACGATGACGAAGGTCGCTTTTTAAGAGCAGATTACGGAGAACTGTCTGTCGTAAGTGTTTATCATCCTTCCGGAACTTCCGGAGAAGAAAGACAAGCTTTCAAAATGAAATGGCTGGAAGATTTTCAAAACTACGTACTGGAATTAATACAAACCCGGCCTCAATTAGTGCTTTGCGGAGATTATAATATCTGTCATCGTCCCATAGATATTCACGATCCGGTCCGTAATGCCCACAATAGCGGTTTTTTACCGGAAGAACGGGAATGGATGAGTCGCTTTCTGGAAAGCGGTTTTATCGATACTTTCCGCTACTTTCATCAAGAAGAACCTCATCATTACACCTGGTGGAGCTTTCGGGCAAATGCCCGGGCAAACAACAAAGGATGGCGTATCGATTATTGCATGGCAAGTCCGGCAGTACGCCCTTTGTTAAAAGATGCCTCTATTTTACCTCAGATCAAACATTCCGATCATTGTCCGGCCGTACTGGAATTAAATTGCTGAATGACATTTGAAAAGAGGCGTTTGATAAACCTTTTCTACAACGGTATTGTCAAATGTAGAGTACAAAACTATTATTTACAAACAAATCGTTATTTTTGCAGCAAAATAAATACGACATATTATGATAAAATCCATGACCGGTTTCGGGAAAATGACAATAGAAACCGGAAATAAAAAAATCGTCATCGAAGTCAAAAGTTTAAATTCCAAACAACTCGATATTAATCTCCGGATCCCCAATCTTTATAAAGAAAAAGAAATGGAAATCCGCAATCTTATTAAAAATTGGCTGGAAAGAGGTAAAATTGACGTCTGTATTTATTTTGACAATTCCGAAACGGAAAAAGCAGTGAGCATTAATTCGCTTGTCGTGGAACAATATTTCAAACAAATGCTGGAGGTTGCAAATACGTTAGGAGTTGAAATCAACAATAACGAACTTTTACAAACGATCATGCGTTTTCCGGATACACTCAAACAACCCTCAGAAGAATTAGATGAAGCAGAATGGCTGCAACTAAAAGCCGGGACGGAAAAAGCACTGGAAATGACAGATTTATTCCGCAAACGGGAAGGGGAAGTTTTAATAAAAGATATTTTACACCGCATTGATTTGATAAAGGCTTACGCAGCAGAAGTACCTCAATACGAAGGAAAACGTATCGAAGGAGTAAGACAGCGGTTGCAGGAGAAAATGAAAGAATGGCAGGAAATTCAGAATATCGACCAGAACCGGATGGAGCAAGAAATTATCTATTATTTGGAAAAGCTGGACATCACAGAAGAAAAAGTACGTTTAGCCAATCATTGCCAGTATTTCATAGAAACAGTAGAAAAAGAAGAAGCCCCAGGACGTAAATTGGGATTTATCGCTCAGGAAATCGGCAGGGAAATTAATACAATGGGATCGAAAGCCAACGATCACGATATCCAGAAACTGGTAGTACATATGAAAGACGAATTGGAAAAAATCAAAGAACAAAGTTTAAACATTTTATAATACAAACACCGGAATAGCAGGCCTAAAAATTTGACATATTTCAATAAATATCGAAATGACGGGAAAAGTAATCATTTTTTCAGCTCCGAGTGGAGCAGGTAAAAGTACAATTGTCAATTATCTTTTAAGTAAAAATTTAGGATTAGAATTTTCTATTTCGGCCACCTGCCGACCTCCCAGAGGAAAAGAACAACACGGAAAAGAGTATTATTTTTTTACCCAGGACGATTTCAAAAAAAAGATCGCAGCCCATGAATTTTTAGAATGGGAAGAGGTATACCCGGGCTGTTTTTACGGTACCTTACAAAAAGAAGTAGAACGAATCTGGGCAAAAGGACAGGCAGTTTTATTCGACGTAGATGTAAAGGGTGGAGTAAATATTAAAAAGAAATTCGGGGACCAAGCACTTTCTATATTTATACAAGCACCTTCTATCGATATACTGAAAAAACGACTTATCTCCCGAGCCACAGATAGTCCCGAAAAAATCGAGGAACGAGTAGCCAAAGCGGAATATGAAATGTCCTTTGCCAGTCAATTCGACACGATTATTGTCAACGACAATTTAGAAACGGCACAAAAAGAGGCAGAACAAAAAGTCAAAGCGTTTTTAGCCCGGTAACCGTAATTTTTTCTATAATCCCTTTAAAACGGGTAAACTGATATGATATTTCACAGCCAACAGTCGGGCTAAAATTACCCCTATGGCGGAGATTAACTGTGTCAAAGCTGCCGGCAATCCCAGCCACATGCAAATGTAAAACACCAAACCTCCCCATACACAAGCTAAAGCATAGATCTCTTTCCGGAAAATCAAAGGAACCTCATTAATAAAGACATCCCGGATCACTCCTCCGGCAGCTCCGGTTGTCATTCCCATAATAATAGCCACCCAAAAAGCAAAACCACAAGTCAGACTTTTCTCTATTCCGACCACAGCAAATAACCCCAAGCCGATAGCGTCAAAAATAAAAAACGTATTATTCAAACGAATGACATATTTCCCAAAAACAATCACAAACACCAAAGCTAAACCCGTCACAATCATATAGGCAGGTTGAGTCATCCAAAAGGGAGTGACTCCTAATAAAATATCCCGGATCGTTCCTCCTCCGATTGCCGTAGCTAATCCCACCACATAAGCACCAAACCAATCAAATTGTTTCGCCGAAGCCAATCGGATACCGCTAATGGCAAAAGCAAAAGTTCCGATATAATCAATAATGGTAATAAAATCTATCATAGGTACTATTTTGAACTACAAATAAAAGATACTCGTTTAAACATTTTTCTCTCCTCCATTGCAGTACTTTCTTTCTCTTTTTATTTTTAGCGGACGCAAAAGTAATAATAAAATTATATATTTGAAATGCTATATAAAACCGGATTTTTACCGCTATTCATAGCTTTCGATTTTTTGCTTCTTTTCTTAAGGGAAAGAAGCAAAAGGAAAGAGAAAACTCAGTTTATTTTACAGACGACATATGACAGGACTTTTTTTCGGATCTTTTAATCCGATACATAACGGACATCTGAACATTGCGGAATATATTCTTCAACAGCAATATTGTGAAGAAATCTGGTTTATTATCAGTCCGCAAAATCCCTTTAAACAAGAAATTCACCTCCTAGAAGAGAATTTACGGCTAAAAATGGTGGAAGCTGCTTTAAATGCCCATCCTCAGCTAAAAGCCTGTAATATCGAATTCAACATGCCGAGACCCTCTTACACAATCGATACCCTTCAGAAACTTTCAAACCTCTATCCAGATAAAAAATTTGCCTTGATCATTGGTGAAGACAACTTAAAAAATTTTCATCTCTGGAGAGAGTACGAACGGATTGCCGCCACCTATCTTATATATGTTTATCCCCGGCCTTCTGTTCATACCACCAATATTTATTTCCCCAATTTAGTGAGGATAAAAGCTCCCTTATCCAAGATTTCCTCTACAGAAATCCGGCAAATGATCCGGGAAGGAAAAGATATCAGCGCTCTGGTCCCTTCTGCTGCACTGAAGTTAATTGAGACATACTATTCATAAAAATCCTGTAAATAAGCAAAATGTTGTTCTCCACTTAAATAAAAATATACGATATCAATATTTTTAACAAATATCTTGTATCCGGACCCAGACAAATTACGTTATCTCTCCAAACTAACTCTTTCATCCTTATGACATACAAGATTGCTTTTTTTGACACTAAACCTTACGATAAAACATTTTTCGATAAGGCAAATGATGATTACGGATTTGATATCCGTTATTACAAAGGCCATCTCAATGAAAATAATGTCGTCCTTACCCAAGGAGCAGATGCAGTTTGTATTTTTGTCAATGATATAGCCAATGCAGGAATCATCAATACTCTGGTGGACAATGGAGTGAAGCTATTAGCCCTTCGCTCGGCAGGCTTTAACAATGTAGACTTAAAGGCTGCTGCAGGAAAACTACCGATAGTACGGGTACCTGCTTATTCCCCTTATGCCGTTGCAGAATATGCTTTAGCTCTTATGCTGTCTCTGAATCGGAAAATTCACCGGGCTTATTGGCGTACCCGTGACGGAAATTTTTCTTTACACGGCTTAATGGGATTCGACATGCATGGGAAAACAGTAGGTATTATCGGCACAGGGAAAATTGCCCGTATCCTTATTCAAATCCTCAAGAGTTTTGGAATGAACATATTAGCCTATGATATCTATCCGGATACAAAAATTGCAGAGGAATTACAATTTACTTATACTTCTTTATCTGATCTTTACCACCATTCCGACATTATTTCTCTGCATTGCCCCCTGACAGATCAAACCCGGCATATGATCAACGAGGATTCCATCTCAGCCATGAAAGATAACGTTATGATCATCAACACCGGCCGTGGACAACTGATCCGTACAGAAGACTTGATAGAAGGTTTAAAAAACAAAAAAATAGGAGCAGCAGGCTTAGATGTATACGAAGAAGAAGGACCTTACTTTTATGAAGACAAATCGGACAAAATTATTGACGATGACACATTGGCCCGTCTGCTTTCCTTTAATAATGTAATCGTGACTTCCCATCAGGGGTTTTTTACAAAAGAAGCCCTGAAGAACATAGCAGAAACTACTCTAAAAAACATACAGGATTTCGCAGCAGGGAAACCACTGGAAAATGAAATTAAAAACGAATCAAACGAATAATAAGATTATCTCTAAAGTTTTTCCGGACAAATAAACGACTTTCAACACCTGTGAATTAATAACTTACATATCTTTGACAGACAAAAATGAATTCTGACAAATAGATATGCATCCAAGATTTTCGTCCTACCCATCTGTATAGCACTTCTTCCTTCGCCCAAGAACATTTTTCTTCCAAAAGTTAAAATCCTGACTTTTGGAAGAAGTTTTTACCCTTAGAAAGCTATTCTTTATCATAAATTTCTGTTTCTTCTTTCTGAAACATTTTCAATTCCTTTAAATTCTTTCGGATTTCCTGAATATTTCTTAAGTATATTCGATAATAAGACCAAAAATAAAAAACAGCTAAAATCAGAAATACAAGCACTGGAATCAGATAAAACCCTGAAGTATGTTGATTCTTCCAATAAAAAACGATTGAAAGAACAAAAATACCAACGATTCCTCCTACCAAAAATTCCATCCGAATCAATTTCTTATACAAGGTAATATTTTTTAAAGTTTGCAGTATATTAAAAGTGGTCGCTTCACAACGAAACAAGTACATTATTTTCAGAGCCTGCCATAAAAAACCTAAAATACAAATCCCCCCTAGCATTTCCGCACAAGGAGCTCCGTGACAAAGGACATTCATCAAGTGGTGTTTCAAAATGACAATAAAAAATATTACTGTAATAATCACTAGAGATAAAACTTCATAACTGATCAATCTATTCCAGGCAGAATGAGTACGCTCAGTAAACAAAGTATAGAGTAAATGCTCGTTAATCTTTTCATTATTTTTTAAACAATCCTCTAGTATAATCCACCTATTTTTCAGTTCTTCCAGTTCCATAATAAAAAATTTTATTGATTCGACATTTTTTTGAGTTTCTCCTTTATGCGACAAAGTTTTGTAGCGACATTTGTCTGGGATAAGCCGGTGATAATTGCAATTTCGGCATATGATTTTTCTTCTAACCAAAGGAGAATAAGAGCCCTTTCGATATTTCCCAGGCAATGGATTAAAGCATAGAGTTCTTGAATTTGTGAGGAAAATACATTTTCTTCATAAGCGAAATCCCAGGATTCAGTAAGTCGTAGAGTTTGAGGATGCCGGGAAAAGCGACGAAAAAAAGTAATACAACTATTTAAAGCAATCCGGTAAATCCAAGTAGAAGGCTTACTTTCTTTTCGAAATTTCGGAAATCCCTTCCAAAGATTAATTATAGCTTCCTGATAGAGATCATTTAAATTCTCTCGGTCCTTAGCATAAATATAACAAACTTTCCATATTACATTGCGATACTGCTGTATCAAAGCTGTAAACTCTTTTTCGATACTATGTTTATCCATGTTTCTGATTTTACTCCTTTAGACGTAAAAAACATGAAAAAATCACAATCTCTTTCCTATTTTTTAAAAATAAAATTCCACCTCATTATTTAGTTTTATAAACCAAATAATCAGGATAATAACGAACATCTTTTTATTTCTCCAAGGTTTCCTGTCCGAAAAAATAATATTTTCTATAACGACCTTAATTCTCCTCTATCAAAGGTTTAAAACCATGTCCTAAAATTTCCTTAGAATCAATGACATTGATAAAAGCATTCGGATCGATTTCCTGAATACGATGACGAAGGATCATCATTTCACGGCGAGTAAGCACGGTATATACGACATTCCGGCTTTCTCCCTGATACATACCTATAGCCGGAAGTAAAGTTGCTCCCCGGTTTATATCCTGCAAAATAACTTTTTTTACAGCTTCTACATTATTGGTGACGATCATCAGAGTTTTGTATACGGAACCGCCTTCCAACACCACATCAATAACCTTCCCTTCTATAAAGACGACAATCCAGGAATACATCGGAAGCGTCCATTCCCCAAATGCTAGTACAGTCGTCAGCGTAATGGTACAATCCACTAATATAACCAATTGTCCCAAGGAGATATGAGTGTATTTATTTAAGATCATAGCTATAATATCCGACCCCCCGGAAGTCGCCCGCGATTTAAAAATCATTCCGATCCCGATCCCATAAACAATTCCTCCAAAAATAGCAGATAAAAGCTGTTGATTTTCCCCTAAAAGCGCTTCATAACCATAAGTTGCATGTATCAAACCCATAAATAAAGGAATGGCAAAAGTACATATCACCGTTTTGATACCGAACTTAGGACCTAAAAAATAAATCCCGATCAAAAGAAGAGGCACATCCATACACAAAGCAGTCAATTCCGTGCGCCACCCTAATAAATGATGCAAAACAATAGCCAATCCGTATGTTCCACCCGGAGCAAAACGATTAGGCTCTGCAAACAGAACAGCTCCTAAGGCAAAAACAAAACAACCGCCCAATAACCAACTATACGTGATAAAAAAATCTTTTGAAAACAATTTTTCTTTCGTTACAAAGCTCATAGAATATTTTATTTTTAAGTTTTATTTTATATTTTTTGCACTCGTATTCCGAACATTTTCGATTTACCATCAACGCGGACAAATTTATAAATTGTTTTTGGCATTAATTTGCTGTTTTATGCTGTACCCACACCTACAAAAAGCTGAATTACAATTGTTTATTTTTATCGAAAATGCATAATAATACAACCCATAGCATATTTATACAAAAACTTTTAAACAAACGAAAACGATTGAGAAAGACTGATTTCTCCTCCCCCGATACCCTCGGGAAAGAAAAACTTTTTTACTTTCTCTATTCGTCAGGAAGAAAAATTTACTTCGTTTTTTTATAAATTCCTACAGTAGTTTTTCGGAAGCTACTTACAATCGCCGAGACAATAGCAATACCAGCCCCAAACAATAAGGACATTTTCATGCTATTCCCCGGAAAGAAGGCAAACATTAAGGCGGCAATAGCAGCTCCGATAGTTTGTCCCAGCAAACGGGCCATTCCCAACATTCCGCTGGCACCTCCGCTTCGGTTGGAAGGAGCAGAAGCAATAATAGTACTGTTATTCGGCGTAAGGAAAGTTCCAAAGCCGATACCTCCAACAACCATTCGCCAAATGATATCAAAATGAGTAGGATGAGCGGGTAAAAGTGCCAATAAGCAAAGAGCCAAACCAAATATTGCCAAACCAATGCCTCCAAGTAATCCCCCGTTTATGCGACTCATCAATCGTCCGGCTAAAGGAGCTGAAATCATAGTGGCTAAAGGCCAGGGTGTCAATAAAAGTCCGGTAGCCACTTCACTCAAATGCAATACCCGCTGGAAAAAGAAAGGAATAGAAACCAAAGCCAACATCTGTGCAATAAAAGCAACGACAGAGGTAACAACAGACAAAGAAAAGATACGGTTATGCATCAAATCGATAGGTAAGAGAGGAAAGGGATGATGTAATTGACGCCGTATAAAAAAATAACCAATAGTAAGCATAACAAAGATTCCCGGTATTAAAATATACCAGTGGATATCGTGGGCAAATCCATCGATAACAGAAATAAGAAGTCCGAATGTTAAGGCATTGAGAATAGCACTTGTAACATCAAAACGTTGTCCTTCCACTTTAACTGGATTAGCCGGAAGGAATTTTGCACTTAACCCAAAAGCAATCAATCCAATAGGTACATTTATAGCAAACAACCAAGGCCAATTCGCAACGGAAAGGATTCCGGCAGCTACTGTCGGACCGGCAGCAGCAGCCACCGCTATTATCAGCGCATTCGTTCCCATACCTCTGGGCAATAAACGAGTTGGATAGATAATACGTAACAAGGCCGTATTTACACTGGTAATCGCCGCGGCTCCGAAACCTTGCAATCCCCGGGCAATAACCAATGTCCAAAAAGAATCAGAAAGTGCACAAATCAAAGAAGTAGTGCTAAACAATAACAAACCGCCTACATAAACTTTTTTATATCCCCACAAATCCCCTAAAGAAGAAAATGCCAATAAAGAAATGGTGACCGCCAACTGAAAAGCATTGACCACCCAAATAGAACTGGCTGGATTTACGTGTAAATCTCCTGCAATCGTAGGCAAAGCCACATTGGCAATAGCCCCGTCGAGTACAGCAACAGAAATACCGACAGAAATAGCTGCCATTGCCCAATTCCGCTGAGGTTTCGGGATACCATCTTGCACAAAATCCTTCGTCATATATTCTAAAAATCAGAAAAATTCATTTGTAAAAACTTATCTTCTATTCCGGAACCGGAATGGTTTTTATCATTGTGGTCGTGTAATAGACGCTACAACTGGTTTGCTGTAACTGAGGATAAATATGTTCCAACAAATATTTATAATGAGGCAATTGCTGAAGAGCTTTATTTTTTTGCTGCGCAGTGCGGTCACTGTTCAAAATAGAAAGAACGGCTTTTTTATCAGGAATATCCGATTCCTCTACCAGTTTTAAAAAACCTTGCCAATCCTGAGGTTCTGTCCTTACTTCAATCCGTATGTTAAACGGCCCGGAAGTATTTTCCAGATATTGTAAAAAATTATTCGCTCTTTTCATCGACAATCTTTCATTATAGGCAAGAGAACCGTCGGGAGAAGACATTCCGGTGATTACAATCCGGTCCAAAGTCTGGGAAGGAGAATGTTTAATCTGAAGCAAAAGGTCACCCAGCTTATTCAATTGTTCCAGATTATCAGACAGGTCCGGATAAAGAAAAGAAACATTCACCGGATAGCGGAAATAAAAAATCATTTCTTGAGATACCGGAATTTCTTTTTCAACATATTTTACCCGCACCGGACCGGGCCCCAAAGGGATATACACAATTCCATTCGCTACGGTTTGGGTAAAAGTCTTAACAGTATGCCGGGTCTCTACTATTGCAGTACCCAATAATTTCGCCTGCGTCATCCAAAGTTGAAAGGGGACCACTTCATCGATTTCAATTTGCATATTTCTCTCAATCCATTGAAATTTACGGCCTTCTGATATATTAACAGAAGGCAAACTGTTTTCCCCTAATTTCCGATGCTTCTTGCGGAATTTACTTCCACTCACTACGAGTGGTTTCAAGGCATATTCATGCCCCGGAGCTATAATCCGGGGGACGTATACCAACCGATCCTTAGCAGAAAGAAAATCTGCCGGAATATTTAAAGTATATTTCACCCGTATCGTATAAGGATCTGTCTTTTGATTGACAAATAATTCCGGATGAACAGGAGAAATAGTCAAAGGAGATTTCCCACTTTTTTCCTTTATACTTCCACAAGCAAACAAAGAAAAAGTAAAAATCAAAAAAAGATAATATATCGTTTTCATCACTCTTGTTTTTGGTTTAAACGAAGAGAAGAAAAGAAAGTTAGAAAAGAAGAAAATGAATCTCTTTTTTCAGTTTTCTTTTTTCTTCTTTGATTTCTCATACTTTTTTATTTCTTTTGCTCTCTCAAAACAAAAGAGAAAAATGAAGCAAATATTAACTATATGGTGGTGGCGTCATTCATTTGTCAAAACAAGTGGAGAGGCGTAGCTATTCTATATGACAAGATAGTTAAAACCGCAGGTAATCCACCTGCGGTTTTTTTTATAATAAACACTAAAATTTGAGATGATGAACACAAAGACAAAAAGATTTATTTTACCGGAAAGTGAAATTCCAAAAGCATGGTATAATATCGTAGCGGACATGAAAAATAAACCGATGCCTATATTGCATCCGGCCACCAAACAACCGCTGAAAGCAGAAGATCTGTATCCTATTTTTTCTGAAGAAGTTTCCCGCCAAGAAATGAATCAGACGGATACATGGATTGAAATTCCGAAGGCCGTCCGGGAAGAGTATAAAAAATACAGGTGCACCCCTTTGGTACGGGCTTATGGTCTGGAAAAAGCATTGGATACTCCGGCTCATATCTATTTTAAAAATGAAAGTGTAAGTCCGGTAGGTTCCCACAAACTAAATTCAGCTTTGGCACAAGCTTATTATTGTAAACAGCAGGGAATTACGAATATTACAACAGAAACCGGAGCAGGGCAATGGGGAGCAGCTCTTTCTTATGCCGCCAAAGCGTTCGGATTGGAACTAGCCGTATATATGGTAAAAATCAGCTATGAACAAAAACCTTACCGGCGCTCTATCATGCAAACATTCGGCGCCCAAGTCATAGCCTCTCCGAGTATGTCGACAAAGGCCGGACGTCAAATCCTGACAGAGCATCCTTATCACCAGGGAAGCTTAGGAACAGCTATTTCCGAAGCCATTGAATTGGCCTTGCAAACTCCGAATTGCAAATACACTTTAGGAAGCGTTTTAAACCATGTTTCACTTCATCAGACGGTAATCGGGCTGGAAGCCGAAAAGCAAATGGAAATGACAGGAGAATACCCGGATATTATTATCGGCTGCTTCGGAGGTGGATCCAATTTTTCTGGTATTTCTTTTCCTTTTCTGCGTCATACTTTACTGGAAGGCAGAAAAACACGTTTTATCGCTGCAGAACCTTCTTCCTGTCCGAAATTAACCCGGGGCATTTTCCAATACGATTTTGGAGATGAAGCCGGCTATACTCCCTTATTACCGATGTTTACGCTTGGACATGATTTCGCCCCTGCAAATATACACGCCGGAGGATTGCGTTATCATGGAGCAGGTACTATCGTAAGTCAGTTAAAAAAGGACGGATATATGGAAGCAGTAGATATCCCTCAATTGGAATCTTTTAAAGCTGGTACTCTATTTGCACAATCAGAAGGCATTATTCCGGCACCGGAATCCTGTCATGCTATAGCTTCTGCCATACGGGAAGCCGTACAGGCAAAAAAAGAAGGGATACAAAAAACTATCTTATTCAATCTATCCGGACACGGCCTGATCGATATGACCGCCTACGATCAATACAACGCAGGCAATCTAATCAATTACGAGCTGCCCGATACGACGATTCGCGAAAGTATAGATAAACTGGAAAAACTGGTCTAAAACGAGATATGTATATTTAAAATCATTAAAAGAAGTACTAAAAAATAAGTATATCTTTCTCGTCACCCGTTATTCCTAACGGGTGTACCAACATACAAGAAAGGTTATTTCAAAATTAAAAAACAGAAATACCCTTTCCTGTTATTTTTCCGATAGAATGCTTTAGATTTTCTTTGCTATATAGAATACATAACCATAAAATTCTTTATATCTATCGTATAGCCGAGCTTCAAAGCGTTGGTTTTCTATAAACTCTTCGGCTGTTTTACAACCGGCATACTTTTTCAGAAAATTCCTTTGCACTTCTATTTGGGGAAGATAGAAATGTTCCGTCCAACAATTTTCCGGTAAGATAAAACTGGCGACAGGAATATAACCGGCTTCTTGCATCTGCCTTATTTTATTCGGAATAGTATCTATTTCAGGATAAGCATTTGTCCAGAAATCGTAAATTTCAACAGGGCGCTTATCGGTGAACCACGAAACTTCCGAAACAGCAATATATCCACCCGGTTTAATATATTCTCGCCATTCTTTCAGCCCACGTTGAAAACCGATATTGTAAATAGCTCCTTCCGACCAAATCAAGTCGAACTCCTCTTTTCTAAACGGAAGATGCTCCATGGATCCGACAATTCCTTTTACCCGGTCTTGGAAATTGAATCGCTTTGCATTACAGTTGAAAATACGGATGAAATCCGGGAACAAATCCAAACCAGTAATCTGACCCGGAATATGGTCAGCTAATATCATCGTTTGACCACCGGTACCGCAACCAATATCTGCAATCTGAGATTGCGCATTCAGATGTTCAATAAAACCAAGAGCCTTAACTGTTATTTCCGGACTACCGGGTCCCTGTCGTTCTACATTTGCATAATATTCGCAAATTAAAGGATAGTCGAATTCTTGAATTGATTTATTTTCGTTACTCATGAAATTTAAATTTTCATATGATAGTTAAGGAGTAGAGCTTACCAGATTCATCACGAAACATTGACATACAACAGGAAATACCCCGACAGAAATAGGCCCGAGTCAAAATTGGAAATAACCTTAGCAAAATACCTGAAGGTTATTTATTCTACGGAATTCTTCTTGAATTTAAACATTCAACCGTTTTCCTGGCTTATTCTCCTGCACTCGAAACTTTTTTGAAATAAGAAAGCATGCGATTTCTTACACCGCTTCCCTAACAGCATTAGAATCCTTAGAGTATTTTCCCCCTATTTTTATTTAAAGAGGTGTACTTCCTATCCCGGAACTTCCTTTCGATAGGAGCAGGCCACCCGCTATTACCGATAACCAAGCTTTATAAAAGCTTTAATCTAATTTTAAAACTGCCAGAAAAGCTTTTTGGGGAACCTCTACATTTCCGATTTGTTTCATCCGCTTTTTCCCTTTTTTCTGTTTTTCAAGTAATTTTCTTTTCCGGGAAATATCTCCACCATAGCATTTGGCCGTTACATCTTTACGAACGGCTTTTATGGTCTCACGGGCAATTACTTTTGCGCCGATAGCGGCCTGCACAGCAATATCAAATTGCTGACGAGGAATAAGCTCTTTCAATTTTTCGCATATACGCCGGCCAAAAGCATAAGCATTGTCGAAATGAATCAGAGCAGACAAAGCATCTACAGACTCCCCGTTCAACAAAATATCCAGTTTAACCAGATTCGCCTTTCTGTATCCGATTTGGTAATAATCAAAAGAAGCATACCCTTTGGTGATACTCTTTAATTTATCGTAAAAATCAAATACGATTTCGCCCAAAGGCATTTCGTATGTAATTTCAATCCGCCCCCCAGTATGATATTGTTGATTGATCAGAATTCCCCTTTTTCCTAAACACAAAGTCATAATCGGTCCGATATAATCAGCCGGGGTGATAATTTGTGCCCGTATAAAAGGTTCCTCAATAAAATCAAGTGCATTGGCAGAAGGCATATCAGACGGATTATGCATTTCATACACTTCTCCCTTGGTAGTATGAGCGATATACATAACGTTCGGCACTGTCGTAATGACGTTCATATCAAATTCCCGGTCCAAACGTTCTTGTATAATCTCCATGTGTAGCATCCCCAGGAATCCGCAACGGAAACCAAAACCCAAAGCCGCAGAAGACTCCGGTTCAAATGTCAGGGAAGCATCGTTCAACTGCAATTTTTCGATAGAAGCTCTCAAATCTTCGTAATCTTCAGCATCAATAGGATAAATACCAGCAAATACCATCGGTTTTACCTCCTCAAATCCATCTATAGCGACATCACAAGGATTCTCGACATGAGTAATCGTATCTCCTACCTTTACTTCCGAAGAAGTTTTTATCCCGGAAATAATATAACCGACATCCCCCGTTTCCAACTCATTACGGGGTTCAGGTCTCAACCGAAGCACTCCAATTTCATCCGCTACGTATTCTTTACCCGTATTGACGAACTTCACCAAATCCCCTGTCTTCAGCCGCCCATTTATGATCCGGCAATATGTAATAATTCCCCGGAAAGAATTGAACTCCGAATCAAAGATAAGGGCTTGTAACGGCTGGGTAGGAGATCCTTCGGGATGAGGAATACGGGTAATAATCGCCTGTAAAATTTCGGCGACCCCCAAACCAGTCTTTCCGCTGGCTTCTATGATTTCTTCTCTTTTACATCCAATGAGTTCCACAATCTGATCTTTCACCTCCTCGGGCATAGCATTCGGCATGTCCATTTTATTCAAGACCGGAATAATTTCCAAATTATTCTCGAGGGCCAAATAGAGATTGGAAATCGTTTGGGCTTGAATGCCTTGGGTTGCATCTACGATAAGCAAAGCACCTTCACAAGCTGCTATCGAACGGGAAACTTCGTAAGAAAAATCCACATGTCCCGGCGTATCAATCAGATTTAAGGTATATTTTTGTCCTTCATAAGTATAGTCCATCTGAATCGCATGGCTTTTTATCGTAATCCCACGTTCCCGCTCCAGATCCATATCATCCAGAACCTGCGCCTGCAAATCCTTACCTGTCACCGTCCCGGTATATTCCAACAAACGATCGGCAAGCGTACTCTTTCCATGATCAATATGTGCTATAATACAGAAATTCCGGATCTTCTCCATATATTCAATTTTAGGCTGAAACTTAATACTTCTTTGTCATCTGAACTCTCAAAAGCTCAAACAAAAAATCAGGCCGTAAAGATAGTGATTTTTTATTTTACCGAAAGAGGTCCTTCTTTTGCTCATTTACGAAATTTTCTCTTTTACTGTTTTTACGATAGAACCACTTATTAAAAACAAACTCCGGAGAAAAGAGAAACACCCAGTAATTTTAAAAAATCGGAGGAAGCAAAGCTTGTCGAAAGCTCTGTTTCCTCCGGACGACTATTCAAATTTCCTTATTTCTTTTCTGCAAAATATTTATAAAACAAAGGAATAGTCGTAATCCCATTGAAAAATTGTTCTAAAGGAAAATTCTCGTTCGGGGAATGAATCGCATCGGATTCCAGTCCGAATCCCATCAAGATGGATTTTATCCCTAAAATTTCTTCAAAAGCAGCAATAATGGGAATACTTCCTCCTGAACGGAAAGGCACAGGATTTTTTCCATATACGTCGGCATAAGCTTTTTCAGCCGCTTTATAAGCCGGTAAATCAATGGGGCATACATAAGCCGGTCCGCCATGTAAAGGAGTAACTTCCACTTTAACATAACCAGGAGCAATGGATTCAAAATACTGTTTAAATAAAGTCGCAATTTTCTTATGGTCCTGATTAGGCACTAAACGGCAGCTGATCTTAGCGAACGCTTTTGAAGGCAATACGGTTTTTGAACCTTCTCCGGTATACCCCCCCCAAATACCGCATACATCAAAAGTCGGGCGGATACCGGTTCTTTCATTGGTAGTATATCCTTCCTCTCCAAACAACTCTTTTACGCAGATCGCTTTCTTATAAGCCTCTAAATCAAAAGGAGCTTCGGCCATTTTAGCCCGTTCAGCAGCACTTACTTCCAAAACATCATCGTAAAATCCGGGAATGGTAATATGCCCCTTATCGTCCACCATAGCAGCAATCATCTTTGCCAAAACATTAATGGGATTTGCTACTGCACCTCCAAAAAGTCCGGAATGCAGATCCCGGCAAGGCCCGGTTACTTCTACCTGCCAATAAGCCAATCCTCTTAATCCTGAAGTGATGGAAGGAACATCCGGAGCAATCATACCCGTATCCGATACCAAAATGATATCCGCTTTCAACAAATCTTTGTGCTCCTGACAGAATTTCGGCAAACTGGAAGAACCAATCTCTTCTTCTCCCTCAATCATAAACTTCACATTACAAGGCAAATTACCGGTTTGTACCATATATTCGAATGCCTTAGCATGCATAAAACATTGGCCCTTATCATCATCAGCACCTCTGGCCCATATTTTTCCATCCTTGATTACCGGCTCAAAAGGTTTTGTATTCCATAGTTCTACCGGGTCTACCGGCATAACATCCATATGGCCATAAACCAATACAGTGGGTAAAGCCGGATCAATTATTTTCTCTCCGTAAGTAACAGGATTCCCTTCTGTTTCAAAAACCTCTGCCTTATCTGCCCCAGCGTTCAGCAAAATCGTTTTCCATTTTTCTGCGCACTTATACATATCCGGCTTATGTTCTACTTCCGAAGATATGGAAGGGATACGGATCAATTCAAATAATTCTTCTATAAAACGTTCTTTATTCTTTTCGATGTATTCTTTTATTTTTTTCATATTTTATAATTTTTAATGATTGCGGTAAAGATAAGAATAAAAAATGAGAGATTGAGCAGATGAGTGCAAGAAGGTTGTAAATAAGGGGTTTAGAGGAAAAGGAACTGCAGGGAGGAAGCCAAGTAAAACCGCTAAAAAGCCAACTGAAACCGGAGTTACGTTACTATGCGGTTACTCTTTTCAAAACGGCGAAAGAGGTTTTGAGAAGCCCCCAACTCACTGAATTACAAGCTCACTTCGGAAGATTCCAAATGCAATGTAGCAGTATCTTCAGATTTCGGGCTGCATACCGCGAAAAAAGTCGGTTTTAGCGTGCGATTACACTGATTCGTTGCCTTTTGTGTATCGCCGAACGACTCTACAAGAAATAATTTTGAGACCAACCGTATGCTGGATAAATACTGCACCGGGTACAATCACCTTGCGGAGTTTATCGAAAAAAAGTATAAGGTCAGCGACATTGCCTTAAAGAAACTTGTGCCCCCTTTCATCACCGATTTCGAGCTGTTTCTCAAACCGAGAAGAACCAGTGCAACAACACGGTTTAGTCGTATAGTGAAAAAGTTTCAATAATCGGAGAGCCAAAACTCTCCGATTTTGTTCGCATCGACTAACAGCAAAGCATGTATCGAGTCATTCTCGAAAGCCTTGCCCCGATGGGGAGAGTCGCTCCCTCGAAGTCAGGCGATTGGGAAAGAAGGATAAATTACGGATTTATGCAAATGGGAAATTAGAATTATTTTTTATAGATACGCTCAACGTATTCTGTCGGTGTCATTCCCGTTTGC
Source organism: Blastocystis sp. subtype 6 (assembly GCA_000963415.1). Taxonomy (NCBI): domain Eukaryota; class Bigyra; order Opalinata; family Blastocystidae; genus Blastocystis; species Blastocystis sp. subtype 6. The sequence goes on along the minus strand of JZRM01000013.1, from coordinate 18,747 downwards.
TTCTTGAACATACGGCTAAAATGCTGGGGATATTCAAATCCTAAATCATAGGCAACTCGTGCGATACTGGTTCCCTTGGCAAATTCATTTTGCGCTAACGATATGACATACTGTCGGATATAATTGCTTGCCGTATCACCGGTCGCTCTCTTGATCACTTCACCGAAATAATTTGAAGACATGCACAATTTATCGGCACAATATTGTACGGTAGGGATGCCAAGCGTCATTTGCCGTTTTTCTTCATAATAATCCCGCAGCAGGCTATCGAATTTCATGAGTATATCCGAGTTTTCCAGCTTTCGGGTAATGAACTGCCGGTTGTAGAAACGCTGGCAGAAGTTCAACACCAATTCAATGTATCCTACAATAATGGAATCTTGTAGGTCATCGCGCTTTTTTTGCAACTCATCCCGTATCTGCCGCATCAATGAAGCTAAAATATCATGTTCTTCATCGGTCATGTGCAAGGCTTCATTGACACGGTAATCGAAAAAGGAATAATCCTTTATCGACTTTTCCAGCGGAGTGCCGTGCAACAAGTCAGGATGGAATAGCAATGCCCAACCTGTCAGCATTACTTGTTCGCCGTTATCCTCCTTCCCACCTACCTGACCGGGAGCCACACAGATAACCGTTCCTTTCTTGTAGTCATATTTACCGCATCCGTATGCCAAATCTATTTCCGCTTCATCATGGAAGAAAATGCCATAGACACTGTAATTATTCAGGCAATGACGGACTGGAGACACTTCCGCATAGTCGATGACACTGACCAACGGATGCCGGTCGATATGGCCAATGTAGCGGCTGTAATCGCCCACGGTTCTTATCTTCATAATCTTCGCCATAGCATTGCGCAAATTTAATATTCAAGTGTAAAAATACATTATTTCAATTACATAGCCGAATAGAGATACATTAAAATCAGTAAAAATGGTACGAACTCCCCACTTATCGTTACGTCCGCTTTTGTGAACTACAATAACTTTGTATTATCAAAAACAAGTAGGATGGATAAACGAATCAATATTCCCGATGTATTGTATGAAGATGAAATAGGATGCTTCATTGCAGACCGTTATCATACTTCTACCGATAATGTGGTGAAATGTTTTCTCGTTCAGGACAATATTCGTGCTGAGCAGGAAAATGAATTCATAACTTTCCGTCTGGAGGATAATGAAATAGAGAGATTACGGGAATTGACCTATAGCAATCATGCGCAAAATGGAAGGTTATCGAAGGCAAAAATTTAAAAATCATGAAAAGTTTATTCTGGATTTCGTTTTTATTGTTTGCCTTCTTTACGATGGCCTCCTGCGGTGGCGGTGAAGAACGGTTTACACCAATACAGTGATCGGGACTGGCGCGATCGTGGCGAAAGATGTAGCAGCAGCTACAGTCGTAAGAGGCATTCCAGCTAAATTTATCAATAACATCTGAAAAACGAAACAAGATGACAAAATCAATAGTAAGTGTTTTGCTTCTGTCCGTTCTGCTGTCGTGCGGCACAACGGAGAAAAAAGAGACGATTCAACGAAATGTAACGGAAATGGGAAAGAAAAATATCGGAAGCCTGTTGGCACTCTATCCGAAACCGATGACGGTTGTCGGTGCGGAAGTCGATGGAAAAGTGAACTGGCTTGTAGTGGGACACACAGGCATTATCGGTCATGACCGAATACTCGTCAGCATGAGTAAAAACCATTATACCAATCAAGGGATAAGAAAATCCAAGAAACTTTCCATCAATCTCGTCAGCCGTGAGATGCTGCCGAAAGCCGACTATGTAGGGGGCGTAAGCGGTGCGAAGGTCGATAAATCGGGTGTGTTCACCTATCATTGGGGTGAGAACGGTACGCCTGTAATCGACGCATCTCCGTTGACAATGGAATGCAATGTGGTGGATATTTACGAAACCGACGGCTTCGACAACTTCATCTGTTCCGTTACCAATACCTATGCCGATCCCCATGTGCTCGACAACGAGGGCACCCCCGATTATACACGTCTGAAACCGGTACTGTTCACCTTTCCCGGCTATTCATATCTTGCTACGGGAGAGGTGATCGGTAAATGCCTGAACTTAGATGATCAACCGGGCATGTGTGCCAAACTGCCAATGGCGAAGGACGGCATCGTACGATTGTCAAAGATCGAAGTTTATCCGCAGTATCTCGACGAGTATATGGAATATGCGAACGAAGTGGGCGAAATTTCCCTGCGCACCGAACCGGGCGTACTGACCATGTACGCCGTCAGCGAAAAGGAGAATCCTTGCACGATTATCATTCTCGAAACTTATGCAAGCAAGGGGGATTATGAAGCGCACATTGCCTCGGAGCATTTCCAAAAATACAAACAAGGGACACTTCACATGGTTAAATCGTTGGTATTGTCAGACCAGACACCGCTCAATACTTCGAACCGAATCCATAACTACATTCAATAAAAAATTATGAACCGGGAACGCTCGTCGAATTGATTGAACTCGTTTACAGAGTATAAGAGACGGGACGTATTGACGAGGGCGAGATCGCTATCAATGATTTGATAACTTTTTTCGGTCGAGTATTCGGAATGGAAATTATGAGCAATCCTTGCTATAATGTTTATACGAATATAAAATGCCGTAAGAACGAGAGCCATACCCATTTTCCCGACAAGATGCGCGAACGTCTGAAACTGCGGATGCAACGCGACGATGAAAAGGGCTGAAGTGAAAACGTTAATCTAATAATGCGGGCGGGAAAACCCATCCGCATTCTTTTTTACACTTTACAATCTTCAATTTTACAGATTCCGGAAAAGCACTACATCTGCATAAAGTTGTTCCATGAGATGCAAAGCGCAACAGTTCAGCGCAACCACATTTTAGCCAAATCGTTACCAACAACTTCCCTACTCTTTCCTCTCTACTGTCATTCAGACAGGTACATGAAAGTTTCTTATCCAAAGTAAAGATAAAAAAAGCTTTCCCATAAAACGTAAAAGACGAATAAGAAATATCTAAGGGATATTTTTCCCTTCACGTGGCCTTTAAGCCCTATTCTGGTCCCAATGTCCCCATCCTATACCAGAGTATTATTATATTTTACTGATCGTCAATTTTTTATACATTCATTCTTTTTTCTTTCCGGAATCGTCAATCATAAATCTTCAATCTTTTTCCGTTTTCCGATTTATTATATACTTTTGCGAAGGTGTAATTAAAGAATCAAATAATCTTATGTCAGATCTTTCCGAAGTCAAGATTTTTACCGGAGAAAACAGCAAATATATTGCTGAAAATATTGCTAAATCGCTTGGTTTAGAATTGGGTAAAAAAACTTTTTTGAATTTCAGTGACGGAGAATTTGCTACTGCTTATGATGAAACAGTAAGAGGGGATCATGTATTTATCGTACAGTCGACATTTCCGCCCAGTGATAATCTCATGGAATTGCTCATGATGATCGATGCGGCCAAACGGGCTTCTGCCTACAAAGTAGTAGCAGTTATTCCTTATTTCGGTTTTGCTCGTCAGGACCGCAAAGACAGGCCCCGTGTTGCCATAGGAGCAAAATTAGTCGCTAATATGTTGCATGCTGCAGGGGTGGACCGAATCATGACGATGGATTTGCACGCCGACCAGATTCAAGGCTTTTTCGACATTCCTGTCGATCATTTATACGGGTCTTCCGTACTGGCTCCTTACATCCGTTCATTGAATTTAGATAATTTGGCTATTGCTTCTCCGGATATCGGCGGATCTAAAAGGGCAAATTCTTGGGCTAAATTTTTTAATTCCGACTTAGTGATTTGTCATAAAACCCGGGAAAGACCGAATGAAGTAGCAGAAATGAAAGCAATCGGAAATGTAAAAAATAAAAATGTCGTCATTGTCGACGATATGATTGACACAGCCGGAACCATTTGTAAAGCTGCGGATATGCTAAAAAATATGGGAGCTAAAACCGTCCGTGCTGTAGCCACCCACGCTGTGCTTTCTGGACAAGCTTATCAGAGAATTGAAGAATCAGCTTTGGAAGAAGTTATTTTTACCGATTCTATTCCGCTGAAACAACAAACCCACAAAATTAAAACGATATCGGTTGCTGATATGTTTGCGGAGACCATTCGCAATGTGTACGAACATAAATCAATCAGTGATCATTTTATACTATAATTTCTCCATATTTTGAAAGGGATTATCTAAAATTATCTGAAATTACGATATCAAAAGGACGATTTTATGTTGATTTTTATTAAATGAAAACGTATCCGTTTGATACAAAGCAAGAAAAGATCATTTTTTAGATAATCCCTTCTTTATATTTCGTACCTTTGCAGGAAAATGAGAGAAGAAGAACTTTTAACTTAAAGTTGATATATGAGTGAAGAGGAGATCCGGCAACTTACAGATTTTCAAATAAACGAAATTACAGAACATCGCATTTATTCCCGATTGGCTGCTTTACAGAAAAATAGCCATAACCGTCAGGTGCTTTCGGAACTTGCTAAAGAGGAACTTACTCATTTCTATACCCTAAAGAAATACACCGGAAAAACACCTGCTCCCCAGTTATGGAAAGTAAACCGCTATGTTTGGATAGCCCGCTTATTTGGCCTCACTTTTGGCATTAAGTTGATGGAAAAAGGGGAAGGTACCGCCCAAAAAGTATACCGGCAATGGAAAAACGAAGACATACAAAAAATGGCTACGGAAGAAGAAGTCCACGAAGCCAAACTAATCTCACTGATTGACGAAGAAGGACTGAATTATATGAGTTCCGTCGTTTTAGGACTCAATGATGCTTTGGTAGAATTCACCGGTGCTTTAGCCGGTTATACTTTTGCTCTGCAACACCCCCATTTGGTGGCCTTGACGGGAGGTATTACAGGTATTGCAGCAGCCTTATCCATGGCCGCTTCGGAATATTTATCTACCCGGGCAGAAAAAGAAAATAAAAATGCATTTAAAGCTTCTATCTATACCGGAATAGCCTATATCATTACAGTTATAGTACTCATTGCTCCTTTCGTGTTCATGAAAAACGTCTATTGGGCATTGGGGGTTTGTCTGACCGGAGCACTCGTTATCATTGCTGTTTTTAATTATTATTATTCTATTGTAAGAAGTGAAAGCTTTAAAAAACGTTTCGGAGAAATGGCCTTGATCAGCCTAGGAATTGCTGCCATCAGTTTCGGAATAGGATATGCCCTCCGCTTGTTTACCGGAATAGAATTGTAAAAACGCTATTATTTTCCCACTCATTTTAAACAGAGATGGCATACTTTTTGTTGAAAATAAAACTTATTTTAATATTAATAATAGAATTTTAAATATATAAGAGCTCGCAAGGGTTTAAAAAGTTAAGATCAAATTTAGTGAAATAAAAATACGAATATATGCGCAATTATTATATTTATCTTTTATTGGCCTGTCTGCTTTCTATCATCTCCTGCACAAAAGTAGACAATCTCAGTGATGAAGCTTCCATTGTTTCTTTCCAGATTACCAATATTTCTGAAGGAATAGAAATAGACGAAAACAATATCACTATTACAAAAGACAATAAAGGCAGTAATGTCTCTATTCCCCTTTTATTCGGACGAAAGAATTTTCCCTTAAAACTTTCGGCAGACATCCGCTTTTCCTCTACTACTGACGACATGATCAGCGTAGATGAAAATCCCTTGAATTTGAAAGAGTTTATATTCAATGATGTATATACTTTTCATACTTTTTATATGATTTCAGAAAGCGGACAACCGCATTTAGCGACCATCCGTATTATCGACAATCCAAATGCGGAAATCCTCTCTTTTGTACCCAATTTACCCAAAGACAGTTATTCCGTAACGATACGCGACAACAATATCTTAATTACGTTGAAGCAGACATTTTCCTGGCCTTTGGTCATCACTCCTACCATTACGAAAACGGCGACAGCCAGCTATATGAATTATAAAGAAGGAGATTCGTTTACCTTTCAGTCGCCTGCAGATAACGAAAAACAAATTACTTTATTAGCAGATAATAATGATACAAAAATCTGGAACATTAAAATTGTACCTTCTATTGAAAATTGTGATTTCGAACGTTGGATCAAAGAAGGAACTAAAAATGTAAATATCGATCCGACACCAGGAAAAGGTTTAGGGTGGGCAACTGCTAACAATCAGTTTGTAGCCGGGACGACCCCCGTAGAACACAACGGTGGGAAAGCAGCCCAAATGACAACAGGCATACAGGAATTGAGTGGGATCGGAATTGGAGATTTGATTACTGCCGGAACTATTTTTACAGGTTATTTTCAAATGAACTTATCGGCTTTAAACGACCCGGCTAAAATGACCTATTTTGGTATACCGTTTATTACACGTCCGACTTCTGTTTCCGTAGAAGCGAAATATACTCCGGGAAGTAAATTTCAACAATCCGTAAAAGAAGGGGACAGTAAGTATAAACTAAAAGATATTTCGGGAATAGACGAAGGTCGGATATGGATAAAACTCCTTTATTGGAAGGGTGAAGGCGACCTGGAATATCACGATAAACCTGTAGACGGTTTAATCGAACTGGGTATGGGAGAATTGATTTTGACTGGAGATGCTTCCTACCGAAACTGGAATAAGTATACAATCCCCATTCAATACAATTCTACCTACAAATATCTGGAACCTACACATATTTCTATTGTTATGACATCCAGTCGTCAGGGAGATTATTTTATCGGTGCCAAAGGAAGTACATTAACGGTGGATAATGTTACCATAAATTATTAATCACAAGCACATCTATTATGAAAATTAAGGTATATCTTTCAGTTGCATTCTTATGTTGTACATTATTTGCTCTGGGCAATTCAAATAGGTCTGCCAAAGACACAGTAAATGTGGAAGAAGTGGAATACCGTTTTGCATTAGGAGTACAACTCGGCACAGACATTGGCGGGGCGATTCCTTTTCCGTTCAGCAATATTCCTCATCCTTTTAATCCCCGTCCTCAGTTATCCCCCTCCCTGGGAGTTAAGCTGACATTTCCACTGGTTCGCCATTGGACAATAGGAGCGGAACTGACCTATAAAAAGGTAGCCATAGACGCCGACGCCCGCATTAAAAATCAGCGTTTTAACGATGAGGACAGAGGTGTTGTAGCCCGTTTTACAGGGTCTGCAGAAATGGGAATGGATTTTACGATGCTCGAAATTCCTCTATATGCTAAATATACCTTCCGGAATGAAAAAGACAGAATACTTTTCGGAGGTTACTTTGCCTGGATGATTAATAGTAAATTCGATATTCAGGTAAATAAAGGCTATATGATGGATGATAATGGCGTTTATTCCGGTCCTATTGTCGACGAACCCTTAAAAATTAACTTCAATGATATTTTGGACAGCTGGGATGCCGGCTTGATCGTCGGTTATGAAAGAAGATTATTACCCCGTATGGAAATAGGACTACGGGTAAGCTGTGGATTAAAAGACATCTTTAAACGGGATAATCAGTATTTTGACTATAAAATGCTGCATATGCGGGGAACACTTGTATTGAGTTATAATTTATTCAATATTAAACCTTCCGGATTAAATCCTTTCAAGCACAAAATTAAAGATTTCAATTGATAGTGTGTAAAAATATCATCATTTTCAAGAGTTTGGTATATTTTTTGCAATAACTCATTTTTTGAAATATTATTTAAATCTTACAGGTTTAAATAAAGGGAAAACAACTTTTATAAAAATCTAATTTAATTAAAAACAACATGAAAAAAGGTTTAATTTATCTGTTATTGCTCGTTTTGGGCACAGCAACTTTCAGCAGTTGTGAGGATGACGACAACGATGGTTACAAAAGAATTTCGTCAGAATATAAAAATGCTACTTTAAAGCTGACATTTAATGGCAAAGAGTTAAACGACAAAACGGTCGAAATACAAGCTTTAAACGAAACGACAGCCAACCTGATCTTAAAAAGTTTAATCCCGGGTGAAAGTAATCTTTACCTGAATGCTCTCCTTGCCAATACCGGAGGGGACAACTATACCCTGGAAGCGAAAAGCGAAACGACAGATCGTACTGTCGTAGTAGAAGGTGGGGTTACCGAAGGCGTACTGACACTGAATTGTACTTTTAAAGTTACGTCTAAAGTAGTAGGCAACTGGAAGTTTATAGCACAACAAGAAACCAGTACAGACCCGAAACAGCTTATCGGAAAAGGTCCTTTACATTTAAAAATTGTTACCGATATTGATTCCATCAAACTTCCGATCGTTTTACCGGACGGCTCAAACTGGTCCTTCGATATCAAAGACAATATGGAAACGGAGGATGCAGGTTTCGTCAGTTTTGCGAAAGTGATGTTCAGTTTACTGGTTCCCAATCTTCTTTATAACATTGAATTACAAGAAGACGGCGATTTAACAGCCACTTATGCCGTTATGGACGAAACAATGAATCCAACAGACACCGTTACTTTACCGGAAGGCGTCGTCAGATATAATGTAAAAGACGGGGAAATATACATTGCCGTCGACATAAACGCTCTTTTACCCAGAAGCGATGCAGACCAGCCCAGTGTAGATGTCCTGAAAATGCTTGCAGAAGGCTTACCGCTTATTCTCAAATTAGATGGAAACAACAATATGACGGTTTATGTAGACAAGGACATGATGGTTCCATTCATGGGTATGATGGATCTTGTAAAAGGATTAGTAAAAGATATGGAACCTATGGACGTTCTTATCGGTACTATAACAGCAGAATCTCTACAGAAGTTTTTGGATGATGTAGTCATTTTAGTAAACACCTCGGAAACCATCGAACTTGGATTAAATCTGGAAACAAACACCCATCCGGAAATGAAACCCCAGCCACAAGCTTTCAGCTGGGAAAAAGCCTTGCTTCCTTTTAGAAAATAATTGAATAACTCTTTTTATAAAAAGCCGTTCAAAAAAATTTGAGCGGCTTTTTTAATTTCTCAAGAATATTCCTTATCTCTCAGAGAAGTTTTAAGCCTTTCCATTTCACCTTTTATTTTTCCTTTCTATCTTTGTCCCTCAAAACGAAATCATAAAAAACAATATATCATGGAATATAACTTCAAAGAAGTCGAAAAAAAATGGCAGAACTATTGGAAAGAACAAAAAACATATCAGGTAGAAATAGATCCTAACAAGCCTAAATACTATGTACTGGATATGTTTCCTTACCCTTCAGGAGCCGGATTGCATGTAGGCCACCCCTTAGGTTATATTGCTTCTGATATATATTCCCGCTATAAACGCTTAAAAGGATACAATGTTTTGCATCCTATGGGCTATGATGCCTATGGATTACCAGCAGAACAGTATGCGATACAAACAGGGCAACATCCTGCTATTACAACGGAAAAGAATATCAACCGTTATCGGGAACAATTAGATAAAATTGGTTTTTCTTTTGACTGGAACCGGGAAGTCCGGACCTGCGATCCCCACTATTACAAATGGACACAATGGGCATTTATTCAAATGTTTAACAGCTTTTATAATTACGATGTACAAAAGGCACAACCGATCTCGGAATTAATAAAAGCTTTTGAAACCTCGGGAACAGCTAATTTAAATGTAGCTTGCAGCGAACTCCTCCATTTTACAGCTACCGAGTGGAAGGCAAAAACAGAAAAAGAACAGCAGGAAATCCTGCTCAATTATCGGTTGGCTTATCTGGCCGAAACGATGGTCAACTGGTGTCCGCAACTGGGTACAGTATTAGCCAATGATGAAGTAAAAGAAGGACTCTCGGTACGGGGGGGGTATCCTGTCGTACAGAAAAAAATGCGGCAATGGTCGTTACGTGTTTCCGCTTATGCACAACGCTTATTAGACGGCCTAGACGTTGTTGAATGGTCCGATTCGCTGAAAGATATCCAACGGAATTGGATCGGCCGTTCCCAAGGGGCAGACGTCATTTTTGAGGTAAAAGATTCGGAAGTAAAACTACAAATTTTTACGACCCGGCCCGATACGATTTTCGGGGTCAGTTTTATGGTGCTGGCTCCTGAAAGCGATTACGTACAACAACTGACCACAACAAGTCAGCAACAAGCCGTCGAAGAATATCTGAATTACGTAGCCAAAAGAACAGAAAGGGAACGCCAAAGCGAAGTCAAAAAAGTAACCGGCGTATTTTCCGGCTCTTATGCAATAAACCCTTTTACTTACGAAGCTATCCCCATCTGGATCAGTGAATACGTTTTAGCCGGATATGGAACCGGAGCCATAATGGCAGTACCTGCTCACGATAGCCGGGATTATGCCTTCGCCAAAAAATTCAATTTACCCATCGTACCCGTTATCGATAACGGACAGGGATGCGACCTTTCTGAAAATTCCTACGACGCGAAGGAAGGTAAAATGATCAACAGTGGTTTTATAAACGGACTGGACGTAAAAGAAGCTATTCAACACATTGCAGAAGAAGTAGAAAAAAGAGGGATCGGGAAAAGTAAAATTAACTACCGCCTGAGAGATGCTATTTTTAGCCGTCAAAGGTATTGGGGAGAACCTTTCCCGGTATATTATAAGGAAGATATGCCTTATATGCTGGATGAATCCAAATTACCTTTGGAATTACCGGAAATCGACAAATATCTTCCCACAGAAACCGGAGAACCTCCCTTAGGACGTGCTAAAAACTGGAAGACAACAGAAGGTTATCCTTTGGAATTGAATACAATGCCCGGATTCGCCGGTTCTTCCGCTTATTACCTCCGCTATATGGATCCCCATAACGACCAAGCACTGGTAAGTAAAGAGGCGAATGAATACTGGAGAAATGTAGACTTATATCTGGGAGGAGCAGAACATGCTACAGGCCACTTGATTTACTCCCGTTTCTGGAATCATTTTCTTTACGATCTGGGGTACGTATGCGAAGCAGAACCCTTTAAAAAATTGATCAATCAAGGGATGATACAAGGCCGTTCAAATTTTGTATACCGTATACAAGGAACAAATACTTTCGTATCTTATGGCCTGAAAGATCAATACGAAACAACAGAAATTCACGTAAATGTCAACATTGTCCACAACGACATCCTCGATCTGGAAGCATTTAAAAACTGGATGCCCGAATACAATCAGGCAGAATTCATTCTGGAAGACGGAAAATATGTTTGCGGATGGGCAGTAGAAAAAATGTCCAAATCCATGTACAATGTCGTCAATCCGGACGATATCATCGAGGAATTCGGAGCAGATACCTTGCGGTTATACGAAATGTTCCTGGGCCCACTGGAAGCCCATAAGCCTTGGGATACACAAGGGATAGACGGCGTCTTCAAATTTCTGAAGAAATTCTGGAGACTCTATATCACTGACGATAAATTAAATGTAACGGAAGAAGTTCCGACAAAAGAAGAATTAAAAATATTACACAAAACCTTGAAAAAGATCGAATCGGATATTGAAAACTTTTCCTTTAACACTTCTATACCGGCATTTATGATCTGTACCAACGAATTGACAGCCTTAAAATGCAACAAACGAGCTATATTAGAACCTCTCACCATTGCTATAGCTCCTTATGCTCCGCATATCGCAGAAGAATTATGGCATCAACTCGGAAATACAGGAAGTGTTACAGCAGCGGCCTTCCCCCAATGGGAAGAAAAATATCTGGTAGAAGATGCTTTTGAATACCCGATTTCTTTCAACGGGAAAGTACGGTTTAAATTAACAATCCCATTAGCTATTTCTTCCGCAGAAATCGAAACAATCGTAAAAATGGCTCCTGAAACCGAAAAATATTTGGCCGGGAAAACCATAAAAAAGATAATAATTGTTCCTCAAAAAATAGTGAATATTGTCATTTAGGACTGAAAGATTCGGGAAATTACGAAAAAACGGGAAAAAAATAATTTTTTAATACAAGCTTACCTCTCTGTTCGAATAAAGGTACTCACATGGTTTTTACTTTTATCCGGACAGAGGGATATAAATTTGTCGGAATATGCGGAAGATCCTTTACATTACTTTAGGCATTCTCTCTATAATTTTAGGGATTATCGGAATTTTTGTTCCGGGTTTACCGACAACACCTTTTCTTTTATTGAGTTCCTGGTTATTTTATAAAAGCTCTCAAAAATTACATGACCGGTTGCACCGTTCCCGATGGCTAGGCAAATATATCCGGCATTATGAATCCAAGCAAGGGGTAAGTATAACTTCCAAGGTAATCTCTATTCTTTGCATGTGGATCATGATCAATATTTCTGCGTTCTGTTTTCTTGAAACAGGATATATCCGGATCGTCCTGTTTGTCTTAGGAGCCATAGGGACAGCTAGTATCTTATGGTTTGTACCCACGGCCACCTCCAAAACCTCCCCGCCATCGGGCAAGGAGCATCAATAACTAGGCCTTAAAAATCAGATTTACAAACTCCTGATAATCGGTTATTTTTTTTGCTTTCTGCAACTTTTTCTTCAGTCTCCGATCAGCATCCGGTAAAAAATAGTCCCAATAGGATTTCATTTTCTGTAACAAGACTCTTTCATCTTTCAAGTAATCCCGGTATGCCAAGAAAAGCGCATCCATAAAATCTCTTTTCCGGGAAACGGAATCTGTTGCCTCAGAACAATGATATTTCACATTTTCTGCCAAAGCAGGATTGCTCAATAATCCCCGCCCTAACATAACGCCTTTCAATTCCGGAAACCGCTGTAAGATCATTTGTATTTGATGAACCGAATCTAAATCTCCATTATAAAACAAAGGATGCCGGCATTCCCGATAAAAATATCCAAACATTTCCGGGTCTGTCTCTCCCTTATACTGCTGTTTTCCCGTCCGGGCATGAAGAGTGATGTGAGTGAGAGGACATTCGTTTAAAATAGGTAGTAAATTCAGACATTCCTGTTTATCCGACCATCCCAAACGCATCTTGACAGAAAAACGGATGTCTGGAAAGGTAGCCACCGATTCCATTATAGTACGTACTAAATCCGGATAAGGCAACATTCCAGCTCCTTTCTTTTGTCCAGCAATCAAAGGGAAAGGACAACCGAGATTAATATCCGCCCGGCTATATCCTTTTGCCCGAAGTAAAGCAGCTAATAAACCGAACTCTTCGGTAGAACCAGGTAATATCTGAGGGATCAAGCCTACCACCTCATTATTAGCCGGATCTATATCCCGCAAATCCCGGTTACGAAAAACATTCCCTTTTTCGACCCGGATAAAAGGTGTATAATAAGCGTCTATTCCCTTGAAAAACCGGGTAAAAATATTCCGGTAAATCCAGTCGGTATATCCCTGCAAGGGTGCAAAATGAATCTCATACTCTTTTTCCATAAGACAAATAAAACAAAAAACATCAGCAAAACCAAGTAGAAAGGTGAAATGTGAACTTTTAAAATTAATTCCTATTGCTTGTCGTCAAACAAATCTTAACTTCGCAACGAAAACAAATGATCAAAATACATCCGAATATGAAAAATTTATTGCTGTTAGTGACTTTTATATCCCTATGCACTGGATTAAAAGCTCAAAGTGATGACCGCGGCTATCTCGTAAAAACAGGAGATATGGCGCCGGATATCGAAATACGCTATACGGACGGGACGATAAAAAAATTATCCGATTTCCGCGGGAAAGTGGTTATGCTTCAGTTCACTGCCAGTTGGTGCGGGGTATGCCGTAAAGAAATGCCTTTTATCGAAAAAGATATATGGCAGAAACACAAAAATAATCCCCATTTCGCCCTTATCGGTATAGATCTGAAGGAAAACCGGGAAAAAACAATCAAATTTGCCCAAGATTTAAAAATAACGTATCCTCTCACTCTAGATCCCGAAGGAAAATCCTTTTATAGCTTTGCCGAAAAAAATGCAGGTGTAACCCGGAATATCATTATCGATAAAAACGGGAAAATCGTCTACTTAACCCGACTGTATGAACCCGAAGAATTTCAGCAAATGGTTCAAGTCATTGATCAGTTACTCCATAAATAAATCTCTTATTCTAAAGGGAAAGACGAAAAAACCGGGGAATTAGAACCCTTTCGTTTCTTTAATTCCCCGGTTTCAATATATCTCTTTTTATTCCTGAAGAGCTTTTTGTAAAGTGGAATCTATTTTTCCAATGACAGGATACAAACCTTCATTATCCAATACATCCCGGGCGATATAGGCTTCCAAATTGACACGAATAATCTCATAAGAATCCCTGATACCTTTCCGATCTTTCTTTAAACCGTTCTTCTCAGCATAATCCGCCATTTCTTCCACTAAATCGAATCTTTTCAAATAAGCTAATATTTCCTTGTAGTTGTTTAACTTTTTCATCTCCTCCCTATGCTTATCCATAAAATCAAAAGTATAGTCATACAACAACATTGTACGGCGTAAATCGACTAAATATTTCGAAAAGCCACTTGTATCTGCTGGTACGAATACATCCGGCATAATCCCGCCGCCGCCGTATACCACCCGTCCTCCTACAGTATGATATTTCAGATTGGGATCAAAATGAATACTGTCTTTCACTTCCAATTCTCCATGTAGGATACGGTTGTAAAAGTCGTCATAATATTCTTTTTTCCCTTTATCATAAGGCCGCTGAATGGAACGCCCCGAAGGAATATAATAACGGGCTACAGTAAGGCGTAAAGCAGAACCGTCAGGCAACATACGCTGTTCTTGTACCAAGCCTTTTCCAAAAGAACGGCGTCCAACAATTTTTCCCCTATCATTATCCTGAATAGCTCCGGCAAAAATCTCACTTGCTGAAGCGCTGTTCTCATCTATCAGAATGATCAGGGGTAAATTTTTATACTTGCCTTTTCCGTTGGAGTAATAATCAGAACGAGGGGAAGCCTTTCCCTGAGTATATAATATCAATTTCTGACTATCCAGAAATTCATTGACCATTTTTAAAGCAATAGGCAATATACCCCCTACATTTCCGCGCAAATCCACAATTAATTTTTTCATCCCTTCTGTTTCCAATTGCTGGAGAGCCGTCATAAATTCATCATAGGTATTCATGCCAAAGGTATTCACTTTTATATACCCGGTCGTGTCGTTCGCCATATAAGCAACATCTACGCTTTTTACCGGAATACTTCCCCGGGTAATTTTTTTCGTAAAAGGAGCTTTCTCCCCTCTTCTTACAAGGGTAACTTCTACATCCGTTCCAATCTGTCCCCGCATCATTCCCATAATTTTCTGATCGTTCATTTTTACCCCCGCCACAAGCGTATCGTTCACCTTTATGATACGGTCTCCGTCCTGTAAACCAGCGTCCTGAGAAGGTCCTCCCGGCACCACTTTTATTACCGTAACCGTATCCCGGTATTTGTAAAACTGAACTCCTATACCTCCGAAATTACCGATCATATCTTCATTCACTTTTTCCATTTCCTTTGCAGGAATATAAACCGTATGGGGGTCCAAATCTTTTATAACCTCATTAATTGCATTTTCTTCTATTTTTTGAATATCCACTGTATCCACATAAGAATGTTCCACCATATTCAATACCATATCCAATTTACTCCCTTGTACCGGCAAAAAAAGTTCCTGTCTTTCCCGCAAATCCTTCCCTACAAAAAGCGAATTGACAAACATTCCCAACACAATCGCCAATGCTAAAATCAAAGGCATTAAAATCACTTTCCAATTATTCTTATACATCTTTGTCTTATTTACATTACAACTTATTTATTCGATTTCTATCAAATCAACCACGATCCCAGCCTGCTGCAATAATTGAATACCATCGGCACAATGATAAAGTTCAGAATATACAACGCGACAGATTCCAGCTTGTATAATAAGTTTTGCACATTCTATACAAGGGGAAGCCGTTACATATAAGGTAGCACCTTCACTACTATTACTGGATTTGGCAACTTTTGTGATGGCATTCGCTTCGGCATGCAAAACATAAGGTTTTGTCCGGTTTGTTTCATCTTCACAAATATTTTCAAACCCCGATGGAGTTCCATTATAACCATCCGAAATAATAGACTTATCTTTTACAATCAGCGCTCCGACTTGCCTGCGTTTACAATAGGAATTTTCAGCCCATATCCTGGCCATTCTCAAATATCGTTTATCCAACAATCTCTGTTTGGTTTGCTCTTCCATAAGCCCCTATTATTTTTTCCGGTCTTCCAAGAAATCAATCATTTCATAGAATCCGCTTTTACGTTCTTCAGCAACCGCTATTTTTTGTAAGGCCTTCCGGCTTTTATCCAGATAATTTTCAATCGTCTTCAACGTGAGCTCGCCTATTCCCAAACGATCATAAATTCCCGTCACAGCTTTTATTTTTTCAACTACATCGAAATCTTTTTTATCTACCCAGGCTTGCAACTCAGCTTTCGTTTCCAGATCTGCTACTTCAAATGCCTTGATCAACAAATAAGTCTTTTTATTCTCCGTGATATCTCCCCCGATTTTCTTCCCGAACTCTGCCACATCCCCGTATACATCTAAATAATCGTCCTGCAATTGAAATGCCAAACCTAAATACCCTCCAAAATCATATAGAGCTTTATATTCATGTTCAGGAGCTCCTGCAATTAAAGCTCCATGCCGTAAACTACCAGCAATCAATACAGAAGTCTTTAAATAGATCATATGTATGTATTCCTCTTCCGTTACGTCATTACGGGTCTCAAATTCCATATCATACTGCTGCCCTTTACAAACATCCATGGCAACCTGGTTAAAGCCGTCAATCACCTGACGGAGATATTGATCTTCGCAACTCTCTATATATTTATAAGCTGTGATAGCCGCAGCATCTCCACTCAAAATAGCTACATTGCTATTCCACTTTTTATGGACAGTCTGACGCCCTCTCCGCAATTCCGCGTCGTCCATAACGTCATCGTGCAGCAAAGTATAATTGTGAAATATCTCTATCCCGATAGCCGACCTTAAAGCGTTTTCTATATCATCCCGGTACAAATTATAAGCCATAAGCGTCAATACCGGCCTCAAGCGTTTTCCACCATCTTCCAATATATACTGGATCGGTTCGAACAAAGAATAGGGTACTTCTATATATTCCTTTTTTTCAAACTCAGCTTTAATGATCTCCCTTAACTGCTCTATTGTATACATTATTTTTATTTTTAACAAAGTGCTAAATTATAAAAAGAAGCCGGAATATCAGCGAGAAGTCCCGTTTTTTTAATCTTATCCCCTAAATTCACAAAACCCATAAATTTGTCCTGTTTTTTACAAAAAGGCCTGAGAATTCGCGTTCACCCATATCCACTAAAAACAACACTCCAAATGTCCGTTTTTCCCCTCTGAAAAATGGACATTTGGAGCATTCTCCCTTTATTAAAAAGTTACCGGAATAAATTATTTACAATTTTCCAATATCTTCCGGGCAACCGTACCTGTCACATCCTGGTCTTCCCCGTAGGCAGCTTTTCTGGCATTAAAACGTTTTTCTATTTCTAAAATCGTATCCTCTCCGATTTGAACTTCATTCAAACGCGTTGCCAAACCTAAACTCTTGAAAAAAGATTCTGTCTTTTCAATCGCTCTTTCCGCCCGTTCAACTTCAGATCCTTTATTTATACCCCAAATCCGTTCGCCATACTGAACCAATTTCGCCAGTTTCTTCTCCCGAAGTGTACGTAAAAGTCCCGGCAATACAATCGCCAAAGTAGCTCCATGCGTCAAACCGTGCAAAGCCGTCAATTCATGTCCAATCATGTGAGTTGCCCAATCCTGACGTACACCCAAAGCAATAAATCCATTCAATCCCATTGTTGCACAAAGCATAAATTCAGCCATTAATTCATAATTATCCTGTTTGCGGATAATATCGGGGGCAATTTCGATAAGAGTATGTAAAATTCCCTCCGCCCATCTGTCCATTAAACGGGATTGACCGGGAGTAGTCATATACTGCTCCATAACATGCACAAAAGTATCTGCAATACCACAAGCTACCTGATGTATAGGCAAAGTAAACGTAACGGTGGGATCTAAAATAGAAAAAACCGGATACTTCGAATAGAAGGGATATTTTTCAGCTGTTTCTTTTCTGGATATAACCGCACCACTATTCATTTCAGAACCCGTAGCCGGAAGGGTCAGAACTGTCCCCATCGGTACTGCTGAAGCAGACCGTCCCTGTAAAACCAACTCCCATGCATCCCCTTCATACAACAAACCTGCTGCAATCAATTTTGTCCCGTCTAAAACCGATCCGCCTCCGACCGCAAGCAAAAAATCCACCCCCTTCTCTTTCCCCAACTGAATTGCTTTCCGCAAAGTCTCCACTGTCGGATTTGCTTCTATTCCCCAAAATTCAATTACTTCAAATGACTCCAAAGCTTTTTTCACTTGTTCGTAAACACCGTTCTTCTTTACACTTCCTCCCCCGAAGGTCACCATCACCCGTTTTCCTTGCGGAATCTCTTTATTCAAATGAGAGATCATCCCTTTTCCAAAAACTAATTTTGTCGGATTTTGAAAAACAAAATTTTCCATAAAAATTGATTTTAATGTGTTTTATTATATTCGTTAAATTTCTCTTATCGTCTATTTTTCCCTTCTTTATCGGCCCCAATAAAATATTTTATCCACAAAAAGCCTCTGAACAAATATACGTAAATATTCTAAAACAGAAAATGCCTCTAAACCAGACCGCAAGCCGACGCCCCCCAACTGTCACCTCTCCCCCAATCTCTTATACATCAACTGACGCAAAAATTACACATTAGGGACGTGCCCTAATGTGT
>JZRM01000126.1:0-16374 GCA_000963415.1 Blastocystis sp. subtype 6 | reverse complement strand
AAGTATTGAGTACCCGACACAGAACCACTCACAGATCCTAGCGTCTCCTCAGTCCAACCACTCTCTTCAAAGTTGTACTCTGTCCAACTTCCTGTAACACTCCCAGAAGTAATTTTCCATTGGTCACTCTCAGAAACACCATAATACAGAGATAACTGATGAGTTTCCTCATCATCAGCAGTCATTAGATTCTTGAACACCACATTACCATACTGTCCATAAATAGCAAGATAAGCTCCATTATACCAAGAATCACCATAACCATCAATCATCTTGAGAGTGTACTGATTGTTTGTTGAAGAGGTTAAACATTGCTCAATCGTACGTTCTTCATTATCAGCAAAAGCAGCACCTGTATAAAGAAGAGTTGAACCACTGTAAACCTCAAATGATTCTTCATAAGCATATGAAGAACCACATTTCTTTACAAACTTCACATAAGTCTGTCCAGAAGTGCAAGAAAGATCACTAAGCGCAATCGACACTACAAATCAACACAGAGATGTGACATTACATAAAACAGTCAACAGTACACAGTACTTCATAGAACCCTATGTAAGTAATATTATTATGTATTTCAGTGTATCGTGACAGGCTAGTTGTAAAAGGGACATATCGAATTCTATTAGAATCTATGTCAACCAGTAAACGATCGCCAAAGTGCTGTAGGCGAGTACACTGCCAGTAATTATCTGAATTAGTATATTTGTGACATTTTCCATTATAACGTAGGAAATAATCCCGAGATAAATCACTCACTTGTAGGAATACTGTCTCTAAGTCAGTAACTCTAATATCAACTACCCAATAGCAATATATAGATAGTGCATTCTGATTGGATATTTATCAATTGGGACACTCTCTACCAGAACACACTGGACACACTGATTATTTGGAATATATCGATTAGTAATTCGAAATGTCGAATCTAGATGGTTATGACAAATTTCATCCTCATCGACGTTTCTCAAGAATATACACTGATCCCTTTCTATTTTATGAAGCCTGTCAGCAGAGGAATCATCTGCGAAATCTGAGTGTAGGATATGACTTTTGATTCCATTTAGATTCAACAGAGACAGAAGAGACTTCCTTCTTTTCGGAAAACCATTGTACCACAAGCTAAATGGATTCCTACAAACCCCTTCGTTTCTAGTTCAAGAAAGATCATTGTAGCAAAGGCCTTGTATCATAGAGTATTAAAGAAATGATTAGTTAGTTGTTTCTTTTGTTTCTTTACAAATTCGATTCTAAACATACTCATATCAATTTCATTCAATAATAGTAGGAATCGAATCAAAATATATTTCTAATTCAATGAATAGAAAATCAAAACTACTCACTAGTTGACATAGGAAGTAACTATGCTTCACTTACCTTCACAGTCGATATGACCTTAACAGTCATACCTGATTCTGAACGAGGGAATTAGTCTTATATAATAAAGCAAAGCGTTGCAAGTGTAGGTATTGTATGTTTTTCATCTACTAATTACTCTCTATCACTTTTCGTAGTATAGAAAAGAATATACTGTAGTAAAAACTAAATAGGACAGATCATACGCATTCCTATTACTATGAGTTATTGAATGTACTCGAATTTCATAAAAAGTAAAGAAACGTACTACTGGATCAAATAACGATCAACTAATATCCTATACGTTCTCTTTTCGTTTGGGGAGGCATAGATGAACCTCAAGCTTTTTACTACAGAACAACTATGCCACACTCTCTTTTAGTTCACAGCAAACACCCATTCGAATTTTTAACAAACAAAACGACTATTTCCCATTCTGCATTCCAGAGACAATATCATCAATTCTCAGCAGCAAGCACGCAGACTCAATTGCTGTTTTAATCGTTTGACATTTCACCTGGAACGGATCCCATATACCTAGCTCTCGCATATCTGCAATCACACCTCGCACTCCATCCACTCCCAGGAACTCGTTGCCTCCCTTGTTGTGCTCTGCCTACCCCTCGATCCACACTCCCATTCCTACTCGCAACTCTGTCATCACACGGATGGTGTCTGCGCCGCAGTTTTGACACAGCGTACGAGGAATGATCTCCATCGCTTCACCCACCGCTGCGAACGGCAGTGCATCTACTCCTCCCTCGGCCCTCGCTTTCGCCTGCAGTCGGCAAGCGATCTCCATCTCCGTTGCTCCGCCTCCAGGAAGCAGTCGCGGGTCCATCGCTACATTCCGAGCCACCTGCATCGCGTCCTGGAGATTCCTTTCGATCTCGTTTAGCGCATCTCTACTTCCGCCACGCAGCAGCACCGAGCAGGCCTTCGGATTCTCGCATTCCTCGATGAACGAGAAGTATTCGTCGCCGATCTGGCGCACCTCGAACAGCCCACATCCCTTTCCGACATCGCTCTCCACCAGCTCCTCCGGACGATGCACGATCGTCGCTCCCGTTGCCTTCGCCAGTCGGTTGTTGTCGCTCTTCCGAACACGGCGGAGAGCCGTGATGTTCGCCTTCATCAGGTAGTGCTGGGCCAGGTCCGATACGCCCTTCTCCGTAATCACCAGATCGGGCTTCAGAGCAATGATGTAGTCGCACATCTCCTTCACCGATTCCTCTTCGTTGCGAAGCGCTTTGTCCCACTCTTCTGCCTCGTGGATCTCCATGTTTGCCACCGATTCGGGCTTCACATACTCGAGACTACAGTCCAGCAGCACAACGCGAGGATGCTCGATCCGTCGACGCATCGATGCGTGAGTCACATCCTTATTCAGCATCACACCCCGCACCACGCGACTCTCGTTCAACTCGCCTCCAGGAATCTTCTCCACACGCACAAATCGCTTCAAATCAATCTCTTTCGTCGACTCATCCATCACCGTCAGCACACTATCCAATGCCAGTCCGCACTACACTGTCACTCACATCCAGTTGTTACGATCAGGTCTCCAAACCGACTGCTGAACTTCGTGCCGATCGTACTACGCAGGAGTTTCATCATTGATTCACGATCCTCGATCGCAACGGGAACAGCCACTTCTTCACATACATGCAAAGCAGCCTCCAACGCCTTGTAACATGCACGTACGATAATCGTGGGGTGGATGTTACTCGAAATAAACGGCTCTGCAGCTGCGAGCATTTCACCAGCTAGAAGAATCACTCCTGGCCAAAAAACACACATAAAATAATCACAGATGTAGTTCCGTCACCCACTTCCTCGTCCTGGGTTCGACTGAGCTCAATCATGCTTTTCGCTGCTGGATGGGAAACATCCACTTCACGAAGAATACTGTTGCCATCGTTAGTAAGAAGAATACCTCCCATAGGGTCCAGAAGCATTTTCAACATAGAACGAGGTCCAAGTGTGGTTCGGATGATATCAGCAACCGCCTAAACGATAACGGAATCGAACAGAAAACCATCTACCTTTGCAGCTTGGATATTTCCCAACTGGACTTTACGCCCACTTTCACGCTTAGTATTTTGATCTATACAATAACCAGGACAAAGAAGAGAGGAATACTCAAAACAAGAACAGGAACTTGCATGATTTTGAAGAATGTTCCAACAAACAAAAACACTAAAAGTACAAAAATTATCCCGTTCTTCGCCTCTTGTAATAGTTCCTCCAGGTTTCCTCTGTGGAGACAAAACTAAATCGCAAAAGAACACTACAACTACCGCTTCTCTGCAGCTTTTTTCCCTGTACGCGCAATCTCCTTTTCATCTATCACAGAGGACAAGGAATCCACTATGTTATGAGAGGGAAAAGAGCGGTACAAAGCTGCTGCGAACGCTTCATAATTGCATTTGCATCCGATCTGGGAGTGAATAGAGAGGCATCAGGAACTTCAACCTCCTTCAAACTCTCCTTCATGCGGTTAAACAAAGCAACACTCTCCTGTACAGACTCTCGAATAGCGTTATACTCCTTTACAACGGTTCCTGTGAATTATGGTACTAATACGCACAAACCATCACCTGTGATTTCAGGAAACATATCCATAACATTGTCCAAAGTCACTCGGCCTGTTTCAGGAGATGGAGGCAATGATTCTTGAGAAGCGAGAAAAATGCGTCGCTCCAACGACTCCATCGTCTTTGCTGGGAGAAATGAGCTGACGTTCTGAGCCAGCAGCTGAGTAAGTCCTTGTGAGATGCTCGCCACGACAGTCGATCGTAGTTTGTTTGATCTATAATAACCAACAAAAGAAAGGTAAAATACGCCTCTATTTGCTGAATATCAAAAGGCTGCAGGATACACTCCAATATCTGATTGCAAACGGACCTTTGCTCATCATAAATGGAAGCCACTTGCTGCATAAGAACAATTCTGGTTGAACTTGATAACAATAAAATAGGGCCGATTTATGGATTTGTTTTCAAACAAACACAGAAGCAGCGTTCAAAAACGCGGTAGAGACGCTCTGTGCTAGCGATTTCCTGAATCGCGCCGCAGCTCCACAGCCTATCACACACGATCATCTGCTTCTTCGCCTGAGGATACAGAACAGCCTGGATCACACTCTCCCAAGCTTCCCTTTCCGCCGCTTCCTTGCAGCGAGGAATGAAACTATAAAAGCGAGCGAGCTCCAGAGAGATCTCGTCCAGACACCGTTTCTCGTCATTATAGTGCACACAACTGCACAGGTTGTACAGGAACACAGGGAGATAGCCGTAGTAGGGCTCGTAGCCTGACACCAGCAGGGGGAGTGATCGTAGCACCCAGACACCCTGCTCATTCTTCTCGATGGAAATGGAAAAATAGTCATTCAACATCATGGCAAACTCACACAGAACAGATGTGGAACACTCCTCTCCCTTCCTTGAAGCAGCAGCAGAAACAAGAGTTTGGATGTCCAGCGCTTGGTCGAGAAACTGGATCTTGTAAAAGCACCCGAAGTTGAAGAGAATCAGCTGATAAAAATACTCCTCTCTACGAGTAAATGGTCTCGTTATCGCACACAGAATGAAAGAAAGATGGCACAGATACAAGCGGTTCTCGTATTGGATTAGAGAAGTCGACGGATCGTCCAGACAACTGATGAAAATGCTCTTCTGGAAGATGTCACGTTCATGCGAACAGTTCGCTCCTAAACGGCGGATATCCTCGCAGAGACTGCAAACACTATCCAGCTGCAAATCATCCCGTGTAGTCTTGAAAGGAGTCACGTTTACCACGTCAGAAAGAATCGATGAAGGCTTCGTCGCTGACGTCGTAGGTGACGACTGCAACGGATCAAGACTAGTCCTATCTATTATGGAATCTTCCTGAAGGGGTATCGATTCCTGAGGAAGAAATTGAAGAGTTCGTTGCGAGTAGTCAATTCGCACTTTCTTGGAACTCGTCTGAGTCGGAGTCGTGTGTATATTTCGCTTCGAAGGAGTCACATTTCCTATCGTTTCGGTGTTGATCGCATGGTCAATCTCTGCTTCCACCCGCTCAGTGATTCGCTGCACCACATAATCTTCGTCAAGAAAGCAAATCTCCCGTTTATTAGGATGAATATTGACGTCGACCAAATGGGAGTCGATCTGAATAGAAACGTAACAAAACTGGTTTTGATTACGAGATTTGCTGTTGGTATCGCTGCAGTAATAGTACTGTTCCAACACACGTTTGATCCCCTGCTTAATGCGCGTGTTCGTAATGTATCGGCCGTTCACAAAAAGAATAAAACTGAGCGAAGGAGAAATGACGACCGGAGACTTGGGAGAAAGCACCAAATCAGCCTCAAAAGGACATTCCACGTCCTTCTCCGCATCGATCCGGATTCTCTTCAAAGTAGGCTTAATGGAGGCTCCGATCACGTTGCTGATGCTCTCTTCGATGGTGGTGGCCTTGTAGGACTTGAACAAGGCTTTGTTGGGGCATTCCTTCAGAGTGAACATCACTCCCTGAGGTCCATAATGAATACTGAAAATCTGGAGGAGAGAGAGGATCTGCTTCGTTTCTTCTGACTCCTTTCCCAGATACATGTTCTGTCGCGATGGAATGCTGTAGAACAGATCGTCGACAGTGATGCACGTCCCTCTTGTCGATGCGATTGCCTCTACTTTCCCGTCAATCAGTTCGTTCCCTCTGTAGCGTGCTCTACATTCTACTACGCGATGAAAACCCACTTCCAGCCACAAACATCCTTCTCCCGTTTCGTAACGACCATCACACGACTCACCGTACTGATCGATGCGAGCGCCTCCCCACGGAAGCCGAATGTCTGGATTGTGTTCAAGTCATCCAGTGCGCGCAACTTACTCGTAGTGTACCGTTCACACAGAAGAGGCAAATCCTCTTTCTATGCTAAGAAGAGGACAAAAGGACTACCAGAATACCATCTCCGTTATCTTGCACTTGCATCTGTTTTAAACCACCCCGGGTAATGGATATAACAATATTGGTAGCGTGAGCATCTATACTATTCTCAATCATCTCCTTAAGCGCAGAACTCGGTCGCTGGACAACTTCTCCTGCAGCAATTTTGTTGACAACGTCTTCACTCAGTCGTCTGATGTGTTTTCTAAATAATCACTCATTATACAAGTAGCCGACTCAATTTCCATTGCAAAATAATCAGTACTGGAATGTGCAGACAATAAAACTACTTGCAATCAAAAAGTGAAATGGCGGATTTTCTCATGGGATCTCTACCACCAGTAAGGAAATGATCAGCGAGCATCGCCCTGCTTTTCGGCAGAGTGGAGTGTGTATATAACGTTCCGAGAGATTCTGTCTCAGTACAATTACTATCGATTCCTATAATGCACTAACTGCATCTAGTGTAGACTGTTCATATCCTGTGTCTACACAGTGAATACAATCTTCCCTCACTTCTCATAATAAACACAAGTGATTGTACAGTCAGACCTTATCAACCAATAAAATAGCGGAACTCTTAAACCTCTAAACGAAGAACTCATATTTATCTTGGGTTATGAATTAGAATGAATAGTTATCTAATAGTTGATTCCAGACGCTCTCAGTTTTTTAGTCCTAGTACCCTCAGTGAGTACTCTTCACCCTGTAGTGTGTACTTCTAGTCCACCTGTATTCCATTATACAGAGAGTCCTTTAGATGTTTTTTTAGTGAATGGTGTGTGCTTAGCAACACCCAAAGTGGCAATATCAAGGCTCAATAGGCCATCGTTGTGTGTACCAACAGCAAAATGGGTTACTCGGAACCAAGGAGAAAAGCGATATTCAAGAGGAAGAATTAAAGTTGGAAAGTTTATCTTCCATGCTGTGCTAGGTCCTACTCAAAAGTTGTTAAGTGTTTCCTCCAACAAACACTGTTTACATCACCCGCGGATTGATACCTGTAGAGTACTTTTGTTGTCGGTTTGCTGGCCGAAGAATCTACACTTCACAGCCATCTCCAGCGTCTACCTGAAACGAACACATCAAGTCCTCGTCCACACTCATCATCCCACCTGCGTTATCGAACTCTCCACAATAGTTCGGAGCAGAAAACACAGTAACGAGATTACGATCAGCAAAGAACTCATATCCATCTTCCACCACCTGATGGGCGCGACAAACAAGGTCCAAGTCGTGTTGTTGCAAAAAATTATGAACAACATCTTCAGCAAATGTATAGCTCACTCCACGGTCATTGATACCCCAGCCACTCAGCAGTTCTCGTTCAGGATCTGACCACAACAGATCGCACAACAGTCCCTTGTCAGGGACGTCGCAGGGTCGCTGGATGCTTTTGATCAAGTCAATTGAGCTCAGCTCGGGAGATAAACCACCGTGCATACAGATGATTCGGCCCTCTATGATTGCACAGACAGGGAGACATTTAAAGCAGTCTGAAAACAGCTTCCACAACCGGATGTTGTAACGGCGCTTGCATTCGTCATAAAAACCATAAATGCGGTTGATGGAGTCTGTCTCGTGATTCCCACGCAAGATAAAAAAGTTCTTTGGGTATTTTATTTTATATGCTAATAGCAGACAGATAGTCTCTATACTCTGCTTGCCGCGATCTACATAATCACTACAGGCTGACACTCTCCAATCACTCCTACCCTAAAAATAAATAGTTTGCTTCCGGAGGAAATCCACCGTATTCAAAGAGTCGCAATAAATCATAATACTGACCATGAATATCACCTAGGCTCAACCGCTAATACCACACGTACCACACACTTTTATAGGAGCTTGAAGGTTCAATAGCACTGGCTGACTCATAAAGATATCGGTTGCTTTCGTTATCAGCTGTTTAATTTGTTCCTCCGGGAGATTTACTTCCCTGCCAGGTCGAGCTCCACGGACTTCCAATAGTCTGTCGATTATAGAATCCACATCGAATTCCGCAGTTGACGCCATCCTATTTTGCTATAATATGCAATCTACACACAGTAAGAAATACTCGATTCATATAATCCCCAATTCACGCGCAAAGTATTTTTGCCACTATAACACACTTACATAATGAGCAGTAATTTGCTGTTTGATGAGGAACACAAAGAGCAAGCTTTGTTCTCTTCTACGAAGAATGCAATGAATACATAATCATGAAAAATGAAACGCCCGTTCCAGAATTCGATTTTGACAACAAACAGATTACAACTTACATCTCAAAGAGATCTACTGGTCCACAGTCGCAATAGCACTTTGACCCTTCTGAATAGCACCTACAAGTATCCTCCATGAAGCCCGACAGATAACTGCTACCACACCGCTGAGGAGCTGCTGTGAAGTGGAAGCTGAACATCTCGTTGCTGTTTCCAGCCAGGTCCCTAAACGCATCCTCATTCACAGTCACCTCCACCTCGATAAACGGCAGGTTCTCGTTTCCGCGGCTGTATCCTCGCATGATGGAGATCAGCACCTCGCGACCCTCCACCTTGACGTCCAGCACGTTCAGCGGAACCTGCTGGCCGTTTGTCCGGACCACCAGATTCTCCACGTTGAACAGACTCACCTCCTCGTTGAAGCTCAGTCGCAGAGGCACGTCGTTGGGAACATTGACCTGCTCGTTCCGAGGCTGCGACTCCAGCACCAACGGACGCACCTCATCCACTCCGGTCGTGAACGTCACCGTCGTCTCAGGGAAGCAGTGGCCATAAACATCTGCCAGCAGACACTCCGGAAGCGTCAACGAGTACTCCACGCTCTGCGTCAAACCGAAGGGCTCGATCGCCACACTCTCGCCAGCTACCGAGATCTGAGAAGCCGGGATCAACCGATCGAAGCTGTTGTAGGTCAGAACGGCTGGAACCGGCGTGAGGAGATGCATAGCTCGGTCGAACGTGAGAGTGATGGGAGAGGAAGGATCGACGCTCTGGAGATCTTCCGATGCGGTGAGCAGCGAAGGCACCGAGATGTCCGAAGTGGTGGTGAACGTAGAGGCTCCGTAAATGAAGCGCTGCAGAACAGCAGTATCATCCACAGAACTGACAAGCCGGTCAGTCGAGTAATATGTGTACTTCGATGCAGGTTCCAGCAGGGTCGAAAGAGTGAACGTGGCAACAGACCCTTCCACAACGCCCGTGGCATTGTAGGCATCGTGCGTCTCCATGTTCTCTATGACCAGCACAGCGTCGTCGTTCAACTTCACCGCTCGATCAAAGACAAACTGGAGCACAGGACGGAGAGACACATCCTCAGCACCATCTGCAATACTGCACGCAGGCACCGACAACTCTGTTAGACGGTTAGGCACGGTCACTGGCTCAGATCCGCTCACCTCGACAAGACGACGACCGTTCGTGTCCTCTGCAGTGCAGAACAGGCGAATGGAGGAATCAGCAGGTAGAGCGGTGAAGGACATCGTCTTTGGACCATCGAACAGTACCTCCGTCTTCTGGCCTAGCGTCACAATGTCTGTGTGCAGCAACTGCTCGGTACTCCTAGCCAGTGTGCAGTACACTGTAGCAGGCACGTCGATATCAACAGTCACCTCGGCAGAGCCCAGAGACTCCACCACAAAGTTATCGACGGTCAGCGTAGCCACGTCTGCAGTGGCCGAAGTGGTGAAAGCCAGCGAGACAGAATCACTCACCGCGCTGCCCGAGATCGAATAGGCCCAGCAAAGACCGGCGTAATGGAACGAAGAAATCAGTCCAGTGAACACAACAGACGCCTCGCGGGCGGCATTGACAGTGGCGTACCCGTGTACGAGCTGTCCGGCGTTGATAGCGCACTCCACAGCAGCGTCTGTGAAGCTCACAGCGAACGTTGCAACAGCATAGGAGGCTCCAGAAGTCACAGAGAGAACAGAAGCGGTGATAGTAGAGGAGAAATCGAACTCGATCTCAGTGGCCTCGCTCTCGCCAACGGCATTGATTGCGACAATGCTCACGAAGACCACACCATCCTCCAAACCCTGCAGCACCACGGATGGCTCAGTTACGACTACGGTTGTGTTGCCAGCAACCACTCTGTAGCCTGTGATCAGCTCTCGAGAATTAGCAGGTGCCCAGGTCAGCTGCATCGCATCTGAGGAGATCTGCAAGAGTTCGACCGAGGTCGCGTTCACAGGCTCCGGAACTGTAGAGGTGACGTCGAGATTCATGATGGTGAGAGGATCGGAGAAACCAGAGGAGCCAGTAGAAGAGGTAGCTTTTACGCGCAGCTCCATACCATCGTTTTCACTCAAAAGCGGGCGAACTGACTCGGCAGAAAGCGGAATCGAATACTCCGAAGTGAACGGAGATGCCTCTATGGAATACATGGCCATGGAGTCGTCCGAATAACTCAGCAAGAACGTATAACCAACAATAGACTGAGTGTAAGACACAGGCGCGCTTACCTGCACCTGGACCGCCTCCTCGCTTACAGACAGCAGAACAGGAACGTCAGGCGTCTGAGGAGCAGGCAGGTCATCGGCCACTGTTGAGAAGTACGCTGTTGTGAAATCATTCACATGATTGTTATGCACAGTAATGCTCACGTCGGAAGAGAGCTCAGGGTCCAGGGATGGAATCACTACAGCCAAACGAACGGCTTGCGTTGAACTACGACCCACGCACACGTCATCAAACTCCAGTTCTCGGTTCATGGGCAGTACAGTCACCGTGTAGTGGCAAGCGCCAGGAAGAGACACCGCGGAACTCAGCGAAGTGTCCACTGCGGCGTCGAAAGAGAGCAGTCCCACACCGGTCTGTAGATACAGCATATCGATGTTTGTCACAGGCATCGGTGGGATGGCGGGAGTGTGCACACGGCAGGTTAGAGTCATGCTTTGCATCAGATTGCCCGCAGCATCGCGCGCAATCGAGTCCAAGCGGACCGTATATGTTGCAGGAGTCGCTAAACGCAACTGTCTCCAAGGAATCTCTACGAAAGTGGGAGCGCCCTCGCGCACTGTCAGTTCGGCACTAGGTACCTGCACAACAGAACCGTCTTCCGTGTTCATCAGGTAGGCAAAGCTATTCTCCACGATCTGAACAGGTTCGTTAAACACCACGAACAATGGCGAAGTAGAAGTGAGCTGCAAGTCCGTTGTCGTCTCGGTGGCCGCAGAAAGACCCACAACCACAGGACCCACCGTATCAACACCCACAGTAGCATAGAATACAGAGCTCACCCCAGACGCAGGCGCATCCGTCTGGAGCAAAACGAAGCAGGAATTATCCAGCATGAACGAGTACTCTGTACCCACCGTCAGCAAAGCCGATTCAGAAGGAGTCCAGCGGAACACTGTTGACGAAACAGAGACAATATCGCGGATAGCAACCGTATAAGTAGTCAGCGCGTCGTGGATCAATAGAGCAGGGCAGGCATCATCAGACGAGCGACGTACAGGCTGGTCGAACGTGAACTCCAGGGTGGGCTGCACAGACAGCAGCTCGCCTTCGCCCACAGCAGAGATCGTTGACATGATGAGTGGCAACGAGAACAGACGATCCAGCGTAATGATACCCACTGCCGCATCTTCCCCGGGCACGGTACTTGTCACACCTTGCGAAGGCAGGACAGGGAGGAACTCGACTGAGCACACTTGGGACGGCTGCGTAGATACCTCATCCACCACAAGTCGCAGCATAGGTCCCACGATCTCACTATGGATACGAGTAGCAAGGGGAACGACCTCTCCAGCACAGGAGAGGAACTGGAGATACGACAGGTCGCTAGGAGCCGTGATATTTTTATCGAACGTCACATCCACACGAGAGCCCACAGACACCTGGAGGGTATGTGTGTACACAGCCGTTGCCGACAGTGCCTTCGGTCCCGCAGGGAGGAAATGGAATGAATACAGACTCTGGAGGAGGGTCGAAGCAGGGCTCTTTGCACCACTGGTCAAAGAGAGGAAGGCGCCTTCATCCGCCACCAGCAGCACGTTTCCTGAGAAGCAGGCGATATTCGAAGAGAGTGAGAATACTGCTGAGGCGTTACTCACTACAAGACTCGAAGCATCAGCAAGCAGACATCCCTGGTCGTTGCGAAGCTCCACCAACTTTCCGTTCATATACTGTACCGGAGTGTCGAAGACAATGGTAACAGTGCTCTCCACCATTGCGCCGATTGCCATCGCCTCATCTACTGCAGGAGAGCACTCTTCAGCGTTCAACGACAGGGGAACAGTGGCCGGTGTCTGCACAATGAAGCTGCTCGCCACAGCGGAGGTGACATTGCGTTCGTCAACAAAACATCCAGCAGGAACCAGGAGGGTGTAAGAGGTGTTATCGCTCCAGGCCTCCGCAGGCATCAGGTGATATGTCTGTGAGTCCACCTCAATGAGAGAAAGACTCGACACAAGATGATGCTTCTCCTCTCCATCCACCAAGTCCATGTCACACTCGACGATGTTCACCGGCTCGTTCATCAACAGAACAAAGGGTCCTAGAACCGACACGGGAGCAGTTACACTGGTGATGAAAGGAGGAACGCGATCATAGGCGAAATACTCAGTAAATGCAGGAGATGGATTTCCAGCCAGATCGGTTACAAATCCCTCCGAAAACACAAACTCATAGATGTCGTCCGGCAAACTCTCTCCGTTCACATTCACTGTCAGTACGGTCGTGGTAGACTCAACAGCAGTAGCAATAGGAGGTAATACCGCTTCTCCCTGACTGTTTCTCACCACAAGAGTTCCGTTTCCAGTCATGATATTTTCATTGAAACGAATCACAACCGACTGCATCTCACTCACCTCGAAAGCATAGTGCTCCGGTCCTTCCGTGTCAATCACAGTGAACGATAGGGATGAGCCCATATCATACACAACAGGAGAACCATCCAGCGAGGACAACACCTCGTCATCATACATGTAGGTATAAGTCCTTCCACTGCGAAGAGGGAAAATCAGAGTCACTTCATGCTCCTGAATCTCCATTGTTCCCTCGACAAGCTGGGAATCTTCCAGAACAGTGATCAGTCCGGAACTGCCTGTAGTACTCCGCACAGAGCCACTGAAGTGCAAAGTCAATCGACTATCTTGAGGAACACGTACAGCACCGGAAGCAGGAGTGGTATACTGAAGAATGACATTCGAGTATGACTGGGCAACTGTAGTAAAAGGGTTGAAAGTGATGGCAGACATGCAAAGACGATCGCTATTGCACACTACACCCTCTGGAATCAGCACAGTGTACTCAGTGTTGAAAGAGAAACGATTTGCTGTCTCCGTATTGTAAATTGTAAAGCTGTTACTCTGGACAGCATCGATCGTTCGCTGGATAGCAGGCTCATTGTGAGGCTTCACCAGAATAGAAGCGTTCGCAGCGATCTCTAGCTCCTGATCGAAAGTAAATGTTAACGCCGCATCCAGCAAAACATTCAGCTGACCTTCCAGGTTGAACGACACGACAGAAGGAGCCGAATTACGAGTAGTGGTGAAAGAAAGCGAAGACTCTTCGTTCTCCACGCCATACTCATTCAAGAAGCATCCTACAGAAATCTCCACCGTGTAGACAGTAAACGGAAGCAAGTTCTCCACTGAAAACTGCTGAATAGCTGCCAATCCCTCTGTCAGGGGGAGCAGTGTAGCGTTGTGTGTAGCATAGGTACTCTCAGTAAGAGCAAAGAGTGCGCAGGTCTCGCTCACTCTGACTGATTGATCAAAGACGAGGGAGATTGTTGTGCTCAAAGGTACAGAATGGGCGTTATCAGACGGTATGCATTCCTCCTTCACCAAAACTGGTCTCTGCGCACTGTGGATCGTTACCATCTCTTCCAATGTCACCAGGTCATTTCCATTTCCAAAGATGTTATACACCACATCAGGCTCCAGTGTGATAATGTAGGCATGACCACTCAGTGCGCCCGAATAAGGAATGCTTAGTATACGGTCATCTACGTACAATGCGCTGTTCGCGATCGTCAGCACAGAATCGCAATCCTGGCATGTCATCATCACCGACCCAGTGCCAAGTGTAACCACGCTTGAGAACTGAAGTTGTAACACATCAGTGTCGAACCCAGAAGTAGAGGAGAGTGTCTGTGCCTCAGGCTTTACTGTCTCCGAAGAAATCACAAAGGTGAACTGAGCACGCTCATTCGTGTTTCCAGAGCCATCGACAAACATTCCAGCAGGTACATCTACACTAATTGTTTCTCCAAGCTGGAAACGGCCGTGGTTCGCGAGCACCACCTTGTTGTCCTCCACAGTAATCATATTAGCTGTGTACAAGAAAATGGTGTCTGTTGAACGCACAGAAATGCCACCGTCAATCATCAAGGAAGGAGTCACAGGAGTTGCGTCCTCGATGTACAAGATGATATCGGAAATGCGAGAAGCTTCCTGTAGATCATCGATAGGCTGCAGGTGCAAAGTGATCTCAGGTTTATTCGAGTCCGAAGTGCGGAAGCTCAGATAGATGGGCTCTGTGTACTCGTTCCCATATAAATCGGAAATGCTGCTTTCTTCAATCACGACAGAGCACTGCAGAGAACTTGGGATTTCGAATGGAATCGCGATCACGCTCCCCACCACCACAGGAATATCGGCAGGAATGTCCAGGACCGTGTTCTCACAGCTGATCGACGCAGTCCAGTTGCCAGTAAGCATCACGTCCTTGTTGAAGTAGAACTCAATCGAGCCACTAACCCCAATTTCCCCATTCATAGCAGGAACTGTCCTTACAAGAACAGGTTCAGAGGAGTCCATAGTTGTGATCATGTAGTCAGAAAAACCATCAAACAGTAACCCATTGGTTCCCTTTATTGCACCCTTAGGAATGGCAATTTGGTACGTTTGAGACTGGTCCAACTCGGGAATCAGAGTTAATGTATTATTCTCGATCATCGTATCCTATGTGTGAAATAGAAAAACATGCTAGAAACATCGATAGTCAAAACACTCACTCTCGAATCCAGAATCATGTAAGCAACACAGTTGTCATTGCACTCGATCTCCTGATCAAACAGAATCGTGATTCGATCGCCCATAGTAAAATTAGCAGAACCCGACTCTGGAGTAAACGAAATGATACTCGGAGATGTGCTGAATGAAGCTTAGCATAAGGAGAACAATAAAAGTGGAGTACCATGAACAATGCCACAAAGAATAACGAGAACAGTTAAAAAGAAACTCTATAGATGAGCGACCTCTCTTCCAAAACAAAGACTTACATCTGCATTCATTCTCACTATGAAGCAATATCTAACTTATTTGAACGTTTAGAAGGTAACTGTAAAGTTATCCTTGATTAATAAGGATCGTCTATGAACATGTGTGGGACGATTTCATGGTACCTATAGTGTCTGTGGCATGAGGCATCAAGAGCCAGAAGCAAAATACGGGAGAGTAGGTAGTCACTCCATTTCGAATCAAATCTCTTCAACAAACAAATATACACATAACAACATCAAATACTTATTCTTCTTGGTTCGATGAGACATCGTCCTTAGGAACATTGCTTCCTCTAAGATTTGCGGGAATAAAAGGTGCTGCTTTGGCAGCATCCTTACTAAAAGTATGTGTTGTTGAAGGCTGACTCGGTAAGTGCATACTAGATTGCTGCTGAGTTGGATAAGTGGGTGGCTGCTGAACAGAGAACGACTGAGGTTGCTGTGTTGACTGCGGTTGAACTGGGCGAGGGATCTGGGAGGGCATAATGTATGTCATGGGTAAAAAGGAAGAGCCCATCTTCTCCGGCTGCATCATAGGAATCATCATTTGCTGGACATTCTGCTTCGACTCGCTATTTTGGGTAGGTACTTCCTGCACCTTTAGAGGGGACTGTGGAATGACATAAGGAAGCATGAAGGGCACCACTCTCTGCTGATGTGCACCTTTGTCCACCGGAACTCCCCGTATAGGATATGCATCACTGCCTCGTCTCTCAGGAGGAGCTGCTCGCATCACACGATTTGAAGACATCTGAACCATACCCTGAGGTAGGTTCTGTGCCATATTGGAAGGCATGCCTTGAGGAACCGCTCGTGGGGCATTTCTTGACATACTTTGAGGAATACCTTGAGGAATACCTTGTGGAATACCTT
>JZRM01000125.1:0-34960 GCA_000963415.1 Blastocystis sp. subtype 6 | reverse complement strand
TATTTAACAAACACTGAAACAAGATATCTTTTCTACGTCAAATACAACCTTGATGTTCATAGCCGCTAGTTCGTTTACGAGATACCGCGTGACATACGGCATCGGTACAAGATGGCACGATGTGCTCGTCTTACACACATGACAGACCACTACACTTCGAGAAGCTAATCATCCCCTACTCTTCGGAATCCGGTCCTTCAATGTCGCTGCTTCCTGCTGCGTCATCGGCTTCGCTGTTGCCGACAAAATACTACCGCATTTGTCGCAGATCACCGCAAGATGTCGATCAGACGAGTTCAGCAATCGCTCGTGCAGAAGGAACGAGGCTCCGTGAGCGATGATCGAGTCTCTCTCCATCTCTCCGAATCGAATTCCGCCATGTCTCTTCCTGCCCTTCAGAGGTTGTCTGGTCAGCTGGTTGATGGGTCCTGTTGCACGCACCTGCGACTTGTCGCTCACCTATTCCTTACAGACACTCACCGCACTCACCATGTGACGCAGTCTCTGATAGTACACCACGCCGATATAGATGTCCGCTTCCAGTTTGTCTCCCCAGATGCCCGAATACAGTGGCTCGCTGCCATAGTAATTGAATCCTGCAGCAGTCAGTTGCTCCCCAAAATAATCCACTGCACACTGCTTCTCGCTAAACTGGAAAGGCGTTGCATCCTACTCGTTACTACACCCATCCATACCCACCATGTACTTGCCGTGCAAAGCTCCCGACTTGCCCGCCATTGACTCGATCAGCATCCCAATCGTCATTCGCGACGGGAAAGCGTTCGGGTTGATGATGCAATCAGGCGTGATTCCCGACGCAGTGAACGGCATGTCGACTTGGGGCCACAAGACGGACAATACTCCCTTCTGTCCATGGCGTGACGAGAACTTGTCTCCCACCACTGGATTTCGATTGTATCGGAATTTCACGTTGATCCTCTGG
The DNA here is from genome assembly GCA_000963415.1 of Blastocystis sp. subtype 6. Lineage (NCBI taxonomy): Eukaryota > Bigyra > Opalinata > Blastocystidae > Blastocystis > Blastocystis sp. subtype 6. The sequence goes on along the minus strand of JZRM01000125.1, from coordinate 34,017 downwards.
ATTCCCAAATCCTTGTCGCCGTCTAAAATGCGCACCTCGTCCACATACGCAGGCTCGGAACTCTCGTGACGATACAGTTTTGTTGTCTGTGTCTCTATGTCAAACACGGAGTAGATCACATCGCCCTTCTCCACATACAGTCCAATCGGTGGGATCCCATCAGGATCCAGGCGCATTGCAGACAAGTCATCTGGAGTGAGTGATTCACGTGGAGGCCTTCGGAAGATTCGTTGCTTTGTAAGCTGGTTTTGGGGATCAACCAAATCGATCTCCACACTCTTGTACACAGAAGCATGAGCGAATCCTCGTTCGTACGAGGACTTATTTAGTATCATTGCATCCTCCAGATCATATCCAGTGTAACTAATCACCGCCACCACACTGTTGATGCCCTGAGGATACGTGTCGAACAGGTACTGGCGATAGAGTGCATTGTGCACAAGAGGAGCCTGAGGAGTTTGCAAACGGTACATCTTGTTCTCAGGTCGATGGGTCCACGATAAGCCTGGCGTTCCCATGGTTTGCTTTCCCATCTGGCACTGATACATGTTACGAGGGGACTGATTGAAGTCGGAGAAGGGAGTCAGCGATGCAATGAGTGACAGCATGTTCGCTGGAGAGATTTCGATGTGGGTTGTGACTCCCTCTCGGACATCCTCTTCGACACACGCGATCTCGAGATACACCTGCTCCATTGCACCGATCAGTTCTTCTTTTCCCGTACCCAAGTGGCGAACCTTTCGCTGCATCCGCGCTGCATCTGTGCTGAGATACACACATGGCCACGGACCTCCTTCCTGCTCTTCCGGACAAACGCAGACGATCTCCATCGAAGAGGGAATTCGCTCTCCTTCCAGCTTCATCAGCCGTAGCTGGTTGCAGAATGTAGGTGCATCATCCACCAGCACTCTTCCAATAAGCTCTCCATTCCAAAAAACGGGAATATATCGATCTCCGTGCACCAGAGGCGTAGCGCTCGATCCCCTCATCACACTCACCATTCCTAGTGCGCTGCACACACTCACAATGTTGTCCACAGACTCTCGATCAGCAGTCACTCCACATCCAGCAGTAAGATGATTCAACAGACCGCAAGGCGCACCATCCGGTGTATGTACACAGCACAAGAACCCCCAGGAGTCGGGAAGGAGCTTTCGAGGCTGCGTCGTCTTCATCTCTGCGAAGAACTGACCTCGATGCACAGACTGGAAGTGGGAAAGATATCTCCAGTGGTTGAGCTTCTCAGCAACGATCGTATAACCAGCAACTTGCTGGAGATCGAGACCTGTCGACGAGATGATGTTTCCTGTGGCAAGGAAGTAGTAGACTTTCTTCCCGACATCGCTTTGCCGGTCAAAGGCCTTCCTGAGCCATGTAGTGTCGTAGAAATCCAGCTTTCCCTCCGACTTGGTTACCTCACGAGCAAGAAACGAACGAACACCAACGAGATACTCGTAGAGTTTCTCCTTGAGGAAGATGGTCATCAGATGTCCACCGAGCAAGAGTTCCTGAGGATGAAGAGAAGAGGGATGTCAAACATGATTCATCAGCGAATCCGCGTTATCCGCAGTGATTTCGTGATTTGCAAACTTGTAGAGTTTGCTAATCATTTCCAAAAGAAGGACGAACTTCGACTCATTCGATTTCAGGTGGACGAAGATGTAACGTCGAAGCAATTCACGCCCTGCGTCCTCGTCACTCACGCGGTTACTCAGATACAAGATAACACGAAATCGAGATCCCAGATAGGCGAGACATTCACGCTGTGTAGTGCTTTGAATTAGATCCACTCTCCAGACCTACAGATGCATGCTCTTGCTCTCACGCAGAAGAAGTTCCAAGCGATCGCTCAGGAAGGTGTTCGTTGAGTCGCCTCGCATGAGATGGTCGTAAATCTCGCGATCCGAGCAGTCCTTCAGTGCTTTTAGAATCAGCAACACTGGGACGAGGAACTCCTGCTTGTTGATGGACCAGCGGAGATTGCATCGACCGTCTCGAAGGTAGTGAAGAGTCAACGTCACGGAGGACATGTCTTCTCGCACACACTTCATCTGACAGCCCAGCGAGGAGTACTGGGGACCACGCTTGATGAACGACGAGCGATCCAAGGCCATGATGACATGACGACGGGGGACTTGCAACAGACGGATCAGACGCTCCAACCCATTGCAGATGAAGTAACCGCCAAGCTCGTAGACCTCTTCGCCACACGCCACAAGCTCCGGAGGTGTCATGCGACTGAGATGACAGCGGTTTGAACCCACCATGATGGGGAGTTGGCCAAGATTTCGCTCCGTGACGATCACCTTTCCATCGTTCACCTGGTGAGCAATGTACGCTATAAGAGGCGCTGTGTATCTAGGAGTGACAGGAACGACAGGGAGGTACGAGATGCCACGCTCTCGACACTCATGAGGAAGCAAACGAGTCTCGCGAGAACCATCCTCCTTGAGTGGATAACCAATCTTCACATCCTGAATCCATATACGGATCGTCTGGTTCGCAGCCGGATTCTCCACCTGCAGATAATAAAGCTAGAGAACAACGACTTCTAAAGGAACAAGATCACGAACGGCAAGAGGAAGACCTTTGTCGAGCATAAAATTATAGGAATCAATATGAGGACGAACGAGATCCTACAGAATGAGCAAACCAACTCAGAGGCCCACTTTTAGACATTTTGAATCTTCTTTTGGGACAGAACCAGGAACTCGCGAAGGCGTATTTGGGTAGGTCTGCAGAATCAATGGCTATTTCAAAAAATCACTTGAGGAGCAGTAGGCCTCGGACTAAAATCTATCTCACTCATTATGGCGTCAATTTACAAACTAAATGACTACTAAAAAACTGTTTCAAGTGAGAGTCTATGAAAAACCAAATTCCATGGAGTGAAAAAATAGACAGAAATTCTGGAGGGGAGAGAAAGGTACTTAGATTATGGAGTGTAAATGAATTCTGATGCAGAGTGTAAAGAAACACGTACAGAAGGGAGAATGAACATAAAGTCATAAACACCCTTGCGCCAATCTAGTGGCTGTGGCAAAACAACAATTGGGAGGGGCATACAATCAGTTTGAAAAACAGAAGATCCATCCAAAACATAATGGCAAAAATCGAAGCAAAAAATAGTTGTATCATCTTTAATAAATTATAAGCGATGAAGAACTTTGATCAGTGTACACAAGAAGAGAAGGGTAGGGTTATGCCTACGTGGTTGATCTGAAGACGAACTAATGTCCCTTGATGTGAACCCCATTTCTCCTCAGAAAATGGAATATATCAATGAGCTGAGAAGGAGATGCAAGGATCTGTTTGACTCATATAATTATCCTGACTACATTACTTGTGATATTGAACTGTTACGTTTTGTCCGTGGATACATGGTATTTTTTGAGGGCGGTTGTGACTGCACAGTTCAACATTGAAGATGCTACTACCTCTTTCAGGAAAATGCTGACTTGGAGAAAGGAGCAAAACGTGGATGCCTATTTTGAGAAAGTGAAGGCAGTCAATTTCGATATTCACAAAGTTCCTTACGCTGATGTTTTCGAACCGTACTTGTCTGCGTTCTGAATTGACTTCTAGTATCTTTCATACAAGTTACCATCACAAGGAAGACAAGGAGGGTCATTTTATAGATATTCGTCTCCTCGGGTCCATTGATGTGAGTGGGATCGTGGCTCGTCCTCTCCAAGAGTGGGTGGATTACAACATCTACACTCTGGAGTGGCGAATCTACACTCTAAACAAGCTTAGTGCCGAGACGGGCACGTTGCAACGACTCACCTGCATTCAAGACTTGAAGGGAGTTGGGATGCACATGATTTCACCGTAGTGTTTTGCCTTTCGAGTGACTTTCAGAACTGTAATCAAGTATTTCAAGGCCATGTCTGCGGTAACGTCACACAACTATCCTGAGACGATGCATAAGTCCTTTATCACCAATGCTCCGGGCATTTTCTCCTCCTTGTGGTCGATTGCGAAGCCAGTGATGCATCCTCGCACCGTAAAGAAGTTCACGATCCTCAAGAGTGACTACCAGGAGGAGCTGTACAAGTACATCGATGTACAGAACTTGCCAGTAGTGGTGGAGTAACCTGCTGATGACTAGGTGTATCTGGGCGGAATCTGCCGTTGCGAGGGCAATTGCTTGTGCTGTCTGAAGAACGAGGAGAACTTCAGAGTAGGGAAGGGTTGGGTGTGACATCTAGATTCCTGTGTCGAAGTACTTTACGATGCCTATCAACGTAAAGAAGGGAGACAAGGTCAAATGGAACTGGAAGGTGGAGAGCGGTGACATCACGAGCATTGTTCGCTTTAAAGACGCTTCAGGAGAGAAAGAACTTTACAAGGGAGAAAGAGTGAAAGGACATTCTTCGGAATTTGAGATTCCAGAAAATGGCACGATTTCGTTTTTCTTTGACAATTCTTTCTCATGGCTTTCTGGAAAAGTGATTATTGGAATGGTGGACATAAACTAACTTGTTTGTGGAAAACACACTCCCCTTACATTCGAAAGAGTCCAAACTGCGTGTCCTCAATTGTCTTGTTTTGCACAGCAGCCAGACTTAAACCCAAAACACGACGAGTGTCTTTATATGCAATAATACCATCATCCCACAATCGTGCGGTACTGTATAGATATCGACTCTCCCTGTCATACTTCTCTAGAATCGGTTTCTTAAACGCCTCTTCTTCCTCTTTACTCCAGTGACCTCCTGCACATCATTCCCCACCTGCATCTCCACCTTTTCGTTCAATTGCGTCACGTTTCACTGTACTAAGTACTGTAGCCGCTTGCATACCTCCCATCACAGAAATGCGACTATTAGGATACATAAACAAGAACCGAGGCGAGAACGCTCTTCCCGCCATCCCGTAATTCCCCGCGCCATAGCTGCCTCCAACAATCAAGGTGATTTTCGGAGACTGTGTCGTAGAAACAGCATTGACTAACTTTGCTCCTAAACGAAACCAGCTGATGTAGTAATACCATGCTTTGCAATCCCTTGCCTTTCATACTCGCTTCCAATCATGAAGCCTGTGATGTTCTGGAGGAAGAGAATAGGTAATTTGCGCTGTGAGCAAATCTCAATAAAGTGGACAGCCTTCAAAGTGGACTCAGAAAAGAGAATCCCATTGTTCGCCACGATTCCTAAAGGCATGGAATACAAGGATGCAAACCCAGTGACCATAGTCGGACCATACTCCTTTTTGAACTCCAGGAACTCGCTACGATCAACAATGCGAGCGATGATCTCTCGAACATCAAAGCTCTTTTTCGTATCTTTCGGAATGATCCCAGCGATCTCAGAACAGTCAAACAGAGGCTCTTCCTGAGCGGAAGTGGAGCAGTCGACATGGTTCAGATTGCAGTGTTTTATTATGCTTCGGCAGATCTCACAGGCCTCTTTTTCCGAATCAGCCACGTAGTCAGTCACTCCGCTCAGCCTCGCATGAACATCCGCTCCTCCCAGATCCTGTGCTGAGATGGTTTCTCCTGTCGCAGCCTTCACTAGCGGAGGTCCACCCAGGAAGATCGTGCCATTGCCTCGAACCATGATCGTCTGATCGGACATGCACGGAACATATGCGCCGCCTGCAGTGCACGACCCGAACACCTAGTTGAGAGGCCTAGCGAGAGTCTACGATCGAGATTTGGGGGATCTTCCTCGCCGACATGGTCGCTTGGTTATAAAAAATCCGGCCAAAATGGTCTCGATCGGGAAAAACGTCCGCCTGAGTGGGGAGGTTCGCGCCTCCAGAGTCCACTGAATGAGTTCCAATAAAAATAGCTACCCATGTAGATGCAGGGGAGGTTGTTTTGTTCTGCGATTTCCTGAGCGCGAAGATGCTTCTTCACTGTGATCGGAAAGTACGTTCCTCCTTTCACAGTTGCATCATTTGCAACGATCATGCACTGGTGTCTAGAGTCGATTTAGCTCCAAGCGAATACCCATGTATCTGCCCAATTCCAGTTACAATGCCGCCACTAGCTACCTCGTCCTCGTAAAGCCCTTCTCCTGCGAGAGGAGAAAGTTCTAAAAACGGAGATCCGATATCCAGCAAGCAGCCAATGCGTTCGCGTGGAAGCATCTTTCCACGCTTTCGATGCTTTGCAACCGACTTTGTATCTCCTCCTGAAATGGATAAGAATAAATAAAAGCACCTTTCACCACTTTATTCAAAATGCCAAGATATTCCGATTCCAGAGCCCCATTACTTGCGAAATTAGCCTGAATAAAATCGAGTGAATACAGCTACCTTGAAATCCTCAGAGAGAACATCAACAGAACTTGATAAAGCCGTGGATGCAGATCTGATGGGTAGCTTTGTAGCAATCCGAAAGGAACGAAGAAGTGATAACATCAATATTCCGAAATGGAGTGAATCTGTGGTTTCTCCTGCAAGGTGTGGGACTGTTCCACTTTCGTTCACAATCCGTTCTGCTCTGAAGAATGGAATCGGTTCTTGATAATCAAGAACCACTTTCCTTTTCCTTCTACTATGCCTTAGTTTTCAAATAGGAGGTTTGCGCAAAGCATTTTACCGTATGTGGTGTTCTTTGAGTCTTTCCGAATGATTAGAAGTACCGGTTCTCACTAATTTTCTGTAGATGTCTAAAAGTGTTGCTGTGGTTGGAAAGGTAGTAAAGTACGGAGTAGCTACCGGACTTGTGTGCTGGCTCGGTTATGAATCACTTTACAACAGTAAGGAGTTTATTTCGATACATCTTTCGCTTACTTTCTGTAGTTGATTCTGGTCACCGTGGTATCATCTACAACCGTATCGGAGGTATCCAGAACAAGGTAATTCCTGAAGGAACCCACTTTCTCGTTCCTTGGTTCCAACGTGTTTACAAGTATGATATTCGTACACAGCCGAGAACCATGACTTCCCTCACTGGAACACGAGGTTGGATTGTATTTCTGGTGTGAACTAGATTTGCAGATGGTCAATATTTCTCTCCGAGTTCTGTGCCATCCCGCCGTAGAGGTTCTCCCAAACACATACAAAGAGCTGGGCTTAAGTAGTGCTTCCTGTAGAGTGAACATCAGACTGGAACGAGCGTGTCATGCCTTCTATTGTGAATGAGGTTCTGAAGCAGGTGGTGGCTCAGTTCAATGCCTCTGCCCTTCTTACTCAGCGAGAGCAGGTGAGTCGTCTGATCCAGCGAAACCTGATCGAGCGCGGTCGTGAGTTCGGCATTGTGATCGACGATGTGGCCATCATCGACCTGGCCTTCGGCCGCGAGTTCACCAACGCTGTCGAGGCGAAGCAGGTCGGTAGGTGTTGATCGCCACCCTCATCTCCAGCGCAGCAGGAGGCCGAGCGTGCCAAGTACGTGGTGGAGCAGGCGAAGCAGGACAAGAAGTCGACCATCATTCGTGCCGAGGGAGAGGCCACATCGGCTCGACTGATCGGTGAGGCCATGGAGAACAACCCTGGCTTCATCGAGCTGCGTCGAATCAACGTGGGGACTGGGACTGGGACTGACGGGTAGACTGCAAAGGACATTGCTGCTACGATCGCTCGCTCGAACAACCGCGTGTATCTCTCGGCCGATTCGCTGCTGCTGAACATCATGAGCGACACCGGAGCTAACGAGTAGGAGAGGAGAGAGGTTTGCATGTAGACGTATGGCGTCGGAGAAGCGTGCTGTCGAGGAGGAGAAGCCAAAGGAGGTCGTGGAAGAGGCTTGGTAACTTATGGGATTATTATGTTTGTTTGAGATAGACTGGTTGTTCCTATGCGAAAACTTTGAAGTGGGCAGAGTAGTAGGCTGGATAGAATCCATCTTGTAGATAGTGACTTGTTACTTGATGTTTTGAAGCTCTCTTCAGTGGTGCAACCTTTTTGCTTGCAACTGTAGTTTGAGATTATAGACTTAACAGAAATGATGTGTACACTTCATCTAAATATTACGTGGGAAATAGACTGAGCAGATATTATTCTATTTATGCCTGTATATTGTGGAATTGATTTAGGAACCACAAATTGCTGCGCGTATTATTATTATAATGGAAAGGAGTGTCCCTTGTTGATGCCTGGTGGGCAGCGGATCTTTCCGTCGGCCGTAGCTTTCCTGGGAGATGGGACTACGGAAGTTGGAGTCTCTGCAATGCGAGCTCGTTACATTGCTGTTGGGATTACTGTTATGAACTGGAAACGTCTATTCGGAAGAAAGTACGATCCGGAGTATTTAAAGAAAGTCGAACTCTCGTGCCGGGCAAAGGTGGTTCAAGATGGGAACAGATATGCGTTCTCCATTCCAACGAGAACGGATCTTGTGTCCCCTGAGTTGGTCTGCTCCATCTTACTTCGGTGGATGTGTGACAAGATCGTGGAAGTTACAAATTGTGCTGATCTCCACCTGTGTCTCACAATCCCTGCAGCCTACAATTACCACCAGAGAAACGCCATGAAGACTGTGCTGCAGTTGGCAGACATCAACTATCCTGTTATATACGTCACAGAGCCCGCTGCGGCATCCGTTGCCTACACCATCAATCGTGTCGTCAGCAACGGCAACATCCTGGTCTACGATCTCGGCGGCGGCACGTTCGACGCCTCCATTCTGGAGGTGGCTGGCAACACTCTGAAGGTGAAGAACTGGAAGGGAAACATCGACATCGGAGGCGAGCTCTTCGACCAGAGGATCATGGACTACATCGAGCAGGAGTACCAGGAGGAGTACGGCGTGCGAATCCTCCCATCCATCGACGACGAGAGTCACAGCGCCGCGTTCATCCGAGCCAAGCAGCACCTCCTGCAGTACTGTTCGCAGGCGAAGGCCGAGCTTTCGCAGGTGGAGGAAACAGAGGTCAACGTGGCGGCGTATCTCCGCGCAGTGCTGCAGGGCGCGGGAGACCAAAGCGACGACGACGAGTGCATGACCTACTCTCTCACGCGAGAGCGGTTCATCGGCCTGATCCGGGACGATCTGGAGGCCACGATGAAGACCGTCAGCGACTGCCTCACCGCGACGAACCTCTCGGCGAGCGACGTCGCTCGCGTGGTGCTGGTGGGCGGATCGAGTCTGATTCCGGAGGTGAGAAGGATGCTGTCGACCATGTTCGCTCCGGAGGTCGTTTCGCCGGGGATCAACTGCTCGGAGGGCATCGCGATGGGGGGGATGAAGTACATCTACGAGAAGGAGATGCGCGACCTCACCGTCGTCGACTGCGTCACTCGTAGCATCTTCCTGAGTCGCATTCCCAATCGCTACGACCTGATTATCGCCAGCGGAACTCCGTTGCCCGCCGATGGCACGTTCAATTACCATCTCTCCGAAAACAACATCGGATATGCGCAAGCAACGCTCTTCGAGAGCGATGCCGATGGACGGGGATACGAGAAGATCGGACTCCTCGTTGTCGAGGATGACGACTTTATTGACCACAGTGTCGACATTACTTTTACCTTCCATGTGGGAGAGGATAAGGTTCTGGAAACTGGCTTCTATCACGATGGAAATGTGCTTGATAGTAAAACTATATCGATTCAGTGCTCTGTTTGTTGAATATTTTCCTCTGTGTTTGTCCCGAATGTACAAGGAAGTCGTCTTGTCAACGTCTCTCAAGGAAAACACTCTAAATATGTGGGATATTCACTCCTGTAGCAACATCTTCGAGTTTAAGGAGAATCATGGAGTGAAGAATGGTTTTTGTCATCCATCCCGATTCTAATATAGGTGTTGCTCTCATAAACGTTTCTAACACAAATGATGAAATTGGGGTGTTTCAGCAGAGCATCTTTTCGATTCAAGTATATCGAATCTGCTGCGCTCATCATTAGTCGACAAAGCCTCTCATCAACTGTTGGAAGTATGGAAAACAGGCACCGTTGTTTCGAAATTCTACAGGAGAACGTGTATGTCATTGGGATTTGATTGAACACAAGATGACTTGCCTATGCAGTTCTGTCGATGGCGTGTTTTTGTTTGGAGGGAGTATCTCCGGAAAATTGTAGACTCAGTAATTCTCTCTCATGTAGATATATTTGGTGTTGTAGTAGTGGTGATTTGCTGAATATCGTGGATGCTCACTATAAAGTGCTTTCTCTAACCGTGTTTAACTGTAGGCAGTCACTATAATCCGTTGCACTCCTGATATGAGTAGTCTTGTCACAGGAGGAGATGTAGGGTTGTATTCCGATTCGTTATTCTAGGACGGTTTGATTCGTCAGTGGAACTTAGCAGAACTACTTGGTGGACTAGACGACGTTAATCGCGCGATTAAGCCCTTATGGACGGTAAGTGATCATGCGCTCGGAATAACAGATTTGGCTATTCAATCAGGAAGTTGGAAATCGCCACTACCGTTACTCATAGTGTATCTGATCTCCAGCAGCATGGATAAAACGATTCGAATATGGAGTCTGTTTGCACATCGATTATTATGCACGATTTCGACACCTACCGCCATTCATTGTGTATTTCTCCTGATTTGCTTGCTCAGCTTTTAGTTGATATTGTCGCATTCAGAAAACCGTTGTTATGCTGGAGGCGCAGACGGAAATGTCTACATTGTCGATTTATCTACTCCTTTGGAATCAAGTGTTTTGGCGGGAAATGAGGGAGTTTCATCAGTAAGTGGTCATAACGGATCTATCACAGCGTTCGCTTTCTTCTATTCTGATTAGTTGTAGCTGTTGTATTACTGGAGATGATAGCAAGCTTCTAACAGGAGGCCAAGATGGGCGTGTATTGGTGATTTTTGTTTACATGGGCATGATTTGTAGATTTGGGATGCAGAAACAATGCAGGTGCTACGAGAGTATAGAGGAAGCAATGCTTCCACGAAAGCAGTGGTGGGAACAAAAGACGATGGCGTGGATAAAACAATTGTGTTTTTAAGTGTAATTCCTTACCCCACTCTCCTGTTCGACAGTGTGTTCACTTGGAGAAGTTAAATGTAGATGAGAACCTTCTCTATCCGCTGAAGGCGTTGAAGAAATATCGGATTTCGGATGTGAAGAGTTATGAGCCTGTTTTGTGTCTCAATCCTTTGGAACACTCCGAAAGCGATACACGTTTTGTTGGAATGACGGAAGCTGTGAAGGAGGGAAATGTTCCTCCGCCTGCACAGCAATCAGTGGGAGAAAGTGTGGAGGATAGTCTCCGCAGTGAGAATGCCAAGCTAAAGGAGTTGTCAGGTCATCGTAGTGGTACTTGCTGATACATAGAACAGTGGAAAGCACTCGCGGAAAGAGCATTCCAACAGTTAGTTACAAACCATAGTCAGCAATAACTCATTTGTTTATTGTAACAATCAAATCATGTAGAAATCCATGTACGAATCTTGCTAATTGTCTACATGTAAGCCAGAATACACGCATACTTCATCCAATAAAACAGAGTCAAGATACGACAAAGCAGTACTATATTTCTCCACAATCTCTTCTGTACAATCAACCAAGCGTGTTAAATCCTCCCTTCGCCACGAAGGTTCCTTTTCCAGCGAGTTTAACAGGAGTAAGATTTCATGAAATGATACACTCGAATCCATTCGTATCGCCTGACACAGTAAATCTACGGTGAAATCTCCACTCCATTTCTCTCGAATAGCCCTTTTGCAGAAAGAAAGAATGAGAGGAAGAGTCTCGCTTTCACTATCATCGTGAAGCTGTTTCAATATTGTCTTTATCTGTGAGAAAGAGAAGATCGAACTCCAGCTTTCCAGAAGTAGAATATATTCTCCAGAAACGAGCGAATCTCGAGAAAGCGCAAATGGAAATAGTTCTACAATTTGGTCAGTAAAGCTCTGTGAATCTGCCAAAGGAAGGGAAGTCAAGAGTTGGATCGTGTGAACCTGCAAGCGACTTTTCATACGAGAAAAAGTACTGATAATCAGTAGCATCACTGCCCTTGAGATTGAGTAAAAGGGAGCAAATTCCTTCAATAATAGGATGTAGGCATCTACGATGGCTCCAATATCATCTCTGTTTTTATTGATTTCGTCAGTAACACCTTGCAACAACAAATCTAGCATAAGCTCCTTTTCTGGAATCTTATTATATACAGGAACAAGTTGTAGCAGGAGAGTATTACGTACTTGTGTAGATGGGTGACACAACAACTTCTGGATCAAAGAATCCAATGACAAGTTTGCGCTCAATAATCCAGGAACAAGTAAACAAATACATAGTACTTGATTGACAGAAATCGAGTCGATTTTGTTGATACTCCAGTATTCAATAATTGCTTTTTTTGTTGTCTCTCTACTGATTACACACTACTACATCACATACTCAATATCAGTAGAGTAATTCTGTAAGATAGTTGCAATCAAGACTGTTCTTTTCTTCTGTATTTCGAACGGTTGAAACTGGTCTGGAATTAATGAAAGTACATTTTCCCAGGGAAACCGAGCCAGAGTTTGCAAAATCCACTTCGATTGTAACTTGTAGATCTGTGTGAGAGCAATAAGAATATCAGAGGATTGAAATGAATCTGTCACAGCAACCTGAAGCAATTTACAAACAAATAACTGCATTGCATCCACGAATTCACTAGCAGAAGTGTCAGTAACATATTTCGCCATAATTTGCATTGTCTAAATCTAACAGCATAAATACAGACAATACTCGCAGAATTTCTGTGTTATTCATCGACCGTGGCAACTGTTGTGTACTCCACTGAATTAATGAGATAAGGTGAGTAGAGGAACCATTCCCACTTTTCAGAAACGACCGTATTGTGGAAAGAGCTTCATTTCGAACAGCAGGATCACCTTTCCACTCACAAATCCATTGAATAAGCAGTGCTCGATCCGTTTCAGAGGCATCACAATGAGACGAAAATACAATACGAAAGAACTGCACTGTGCTTGCGAGGAGATGGGAAAGAGAAGATGGCAATTGCGGCGAATGGAGATAAAGAGAAGTGATATGGGAAAGAAGTGACGAAGCGACTGCTGCACAGTGGGAATGAGATAGGGCTGCATGCTGAAGTTGAAAACAGAGGAGATGCAAGATAAGAGAGGCAATCTAAGGGAGAAAAAACAAAAAACTCCACTTTCCATGACTGATCGAAAAAAAAGGGAAGGAGAGTGAGAAAATGACTTTGTAGCTCCGCTAAGTAAGGAGCAAAACTATTATACAGAGAAGAGAAAGCAGTAGCATGGAGGGAATGACTGCAGAGAAGAAGGAGCGAGTAAAACAGTTCTTCGGTAAATGACTGACCACCACACAGCAGCTCTGAAAGAGAGGGAAAGAGCTGACTGAGAAGGGCTTTCGATACAACCTTGCCTCCAAAGTCTAAATAGTATGCTAAAAAACGGATGTCCAGCAAGCAGAACTCGCCGTTTTGAACAAGTGAGATCAAATGAGTACAATGAGGATCCGAGAGTAAAAACTAGAGAGCAAACGACTATAGCTACAAACATGCTGGCGATAGCAAATAGAAATGAAGTGCTCAACTTCTGCAGTACTGAGTTTATCTCCAGCACGACGAATGAATACATAAATCCGATAGAAAAGATTTTCCACTTGCTATAAAGTAGATTTTATCTTCCAAACCATACTAGATCACTAAGTTGTCGAATTGGGATAGAAACAGAGTCAAGTACTTTTAGAATCTGCTGAATACCTCCAAAGTCATTTTCCAGTACTGTTTTATTCAAAATACGATTCACATCCTCGACCGAGTAATGGCGCTCTTGTCTGCGAAAGGATGACCCCCTTAGCGCAAGGGACCGTTTTTGCATTCAACAATGCACGAGACAGATTCGATAGTAGTGAAAAAGTAATGGGCACGAAATGTTGCGAGTGATATGAACTGTCAAATAGAACAGCAGAGTGCTAGCAGACATTTCTACATTATGGTCTTTTCTCAGGAGGGACTTGTCTGCCATGTCTGCAGAGGGATAGCTTTCCATATATCAGACTCGGGAGATGTAGTTTGCAACCAATGTGGAACTGTCTCAGCAGTATGGATCTGATTCACTTCTCCATAGAAATAGGAGTCTCACCAGGCCGTGATCGAAGAAAACTATTCTGCAATTCTGAAAGACAGGTTTGGAGTTGCGGTAAAGAGAACGGTGAGCCTTATCTGTATTGTTGACAGTAGAAGAATAAAAAGAAAAAAAGTAAAAAAGTAAAAGAGCCTCCCAAAGTCTCTCTCCAGCGTTTGCTTTCTATTGTTCAAAAGATATTGGTTAAACAGGTAAGCGAAAACGTTCCTATGTATTTGTAGGTTCATGTTGTGCGAATGTTCGTCCCTTGTCCTGACGAGTACGAAGAGCTGTGCAAGCGTATTTGGCTTCGTCTGTTAATCATCTCCAAACCGTATCTCTCCTCGTTCACTCATATCTATCCGTATACTCGAACGAAGATCGCTCTTCACCCTCATGACGCCCCTCATCAGAGTGCCCCTTCGACCCCCAGAGACTCCCCATCTCCCAGAGACTCTTCGTCACAGCTGTTCCCTTCAACTCCGCCCCTTTCCTCTCCCTCCTCTCGTACTCGTTCTCCCTCCGGAACGTCGCCTGGCTCCATTTCCGCGGTTTTACGCTCCAATCTCTTGAAGCTGTCATCACGTCGCCGCTCTCCTCACCGCAGCCCTAGTCGCACTCCAACCGGTTCGGGCATTGTCGTGAGCGGAATGGAACTTCCTGCCTCGCTCCAAGTCATGCTCTCTCAACTCCTTCCTCACAAACCACGCTCCAAGACACCTTCCCCTTCTTCATCCCCATCCGGCAAGCGAAAATCGTGGGATCCCACGGACACCAAAATTGAGTGGGATGACCCAGAGTTGGTGATTTATGGTCGTGAAAAAGTGTACTCGTTTAGTGGTTACCAACTCCGTCTCACTTCTCTTCTGGGAATTCTCTACGCCGCATCGCGTGTTTTGAAACTTTCCCTTGTTGCACGTGATTTCGAATTGTCAGATTGTCATTTTCTTTCCACATAGAGCCGCCACGAATGGTTATATTCCCTTCATCAACTGCCTTTCTGTGCTGAGTCTTTCCGACTGGTACCTCTGCTTCACGTTTCATAACTAGTGAATATATTAAACCAGTGAAGCATTGGTTCACAAAATCCGTGCATCCAACCGCTTCCATGATCGAAATAGAGGCTTGGCAAATCTGTAGGGAAGTTGGTTTCTCCTTTTCGACACTTCCAACTCAACCGATTTTGCACCGCTTTTCACTTATTCTGGGTTTCCCCCCTCGTGTGTATTTTACTCGATTCCCGTGGTTATTGGTAGAACCGTACTTTGTGAGCGGTTACTTCGTTCTGAGAAGCCGGTGTATCTCTGCGAGGATACTTCGATCACCGCAGAAGAATTACGAATGAAGCGTTCGAGTGAAGAGGTGTCATTTATCGTTGTTATTTATGTAGAATGCATCATTATTGTCGTTGTGTGAGCAAAGTGTTGCTTATCTCATTGCTTTACTGCTTTTTGGAATGCTTGTTTGTCATGCTGAAAGGGAAGTATTAATGAAACTCCCTCCAAATAAGAATGGATTTGGACTGGAGGGTGAAAAGGGAGTGTCAAATTCGAATCGATTGTTAGAATGTTCCCAAGAAGAGCTGAATCATCTGATTCCGTTTTGTTATGTAAAGCAAGTGATTTGTAGATGGATGGAATCTGTAGTGAAATTCTCTAATCAGAATGAAGTGCCCATGATGGGACTCAAGACAGCAGAAGAGAAAGAGTCGTTCCATAGGGAGAGAGAGGATGAGAAAATGGGACCATATGGCGTATTTTTTGGGCTAAGAGTAAGTAAAGAGAGTGTTTGATTATCAGAGTTATCGGGTCCAGAACCTAACAAGAGAACAGCAACAAGTGATTTGCGATGTATCTAAAGTAATGGATTTACCAGTGGAACTACTGTGTGCACATCTAAGAAGCGTTGAGTACTTGCTGTACAAGAGGGAGAAGGAAGAAGCGGAAAGAAGGAAAAGTAGGTTGATGAGTTTGTCTCTTTGCAATGTTTGCTGAAACAAACAAATCAAAAGGGCTTATTGAATCTTCATATAAACCTTATTCTTTGTTACTGCGATTCCAACCAAACTGGTACTACTCAGAATTGAATTATCAATAGGAGAGAACACGTAATACGAACCAAATTCGCTGTTCGCATAGCCAAAGGGAGATCCTTCAATCAGTTCGCCCTTCGTATTTGTGTAGATAGCCCTTCCAGGAGTGAATTGCTGTCCAGACACCTTAAAGATTCCAGCAAACTGGATCTTCAATGATCCCGTCTTCACACTAGTTGCAATACCAACGGGACGAGGTTTGATTTCGCCTCTGTGAATGAGAACTGTCTTGTCTCTTCCAGAATCTCTGTATTCCACAATGGCAAAATTACCTGCACCAATCTCACACAGATCGAAATAGAAGTTTGTGAAACGTTGTCCCTCTGCACGACTAATGATATAAGTGGGAGAAACCACTTCGATATCATGAGAGCTAGAGATTTCGCAGATGACGAAACAGAGACTCTGGATAGCGTCATCTTCGTAGAACACTCCGAACTGATCAAAATTCAATACTCGAAGATCCAAGCGGTTCTCTCTTAGAATTGCGCCACCCGTCTGAATCATCTCGTGAGATCCGAAATAGATATCATTATCAGTGCGGTCAAAGCGGAGCACAACTGCAGTCACTCCAGAATCCTCCGCAAATGTCATGATGATTTCATCGGGTCCCATGTTGTCCATAGCGAAGAAGTTGTGAGAGAAGGTGAAGTCCAGGGCTTTCCAGGTTCCAAATTCAATCGTGTTATCGTCTAGAATCGTGCAAAGACATGCTCGCACTGTAGGCATTGACGAATTCACCATGTACTGTCTTCCAGTAGCAGCAATCACGAAGTGACGGTTGTCCATTCCAGCCACACCATGATACTCATAACGAAGTGTAGCTAGCTGTTCGCTATCTAGGGTAAGGGATGCCTCAGTTCCTTCACCAGTCCAGTGACCAACGCGCGTGTACAGATAGTAGCCATTTTCGTAGATTAGTGCAAATGTATCATTATCGAGACTATCAGCATGAGGCCATCTGTCATCATCGTTGTCCAGTGCCAGAGGAGTTCCCTGATAGAAGTTAACGACTAGGCGTCTGTCCTGCAACTCCACTCTAGCGGTGACAGGGAGCAACTCACCCGATCCCACAACAATGAAACGTTCGCGACTGACACGGAAAACATCACTCACTTCACGTTCATTGCCATTTAAGGTAGGTTTCAGAGTGTCGTGAGTCGTATCCATTGCATAGCCATCCATTTGGAACATCATGGCATCAATTCCACCATCATACACCACCATAGCCACATTGAAAACTAGCTCTCGAATCTTCACATTTTTCATCTCGCGATCGATAGTATCAATAGAGACATTACGGTAGATGGTAGTTCCAGCACCAGGGAAAGCATAACCTTCATTATCAAGGGAGAGGGGCATTCCTTCCTCAATTCCAGACAACATATCCCACGTAGGGAATTCGTAGTTGTATATTTTCTCCTGGATTTTACTCTAATTGTCAAAGGATAACACAAAGCATCTACAGCGCTGCAGAATCCAAGACTGAACATACTGCAAATAAAAGCAGCGAGCACTATAATGATACTGATGTAATAGCACAGTGAGGATCGAAGATCACACTTATATCTTCTAGATTGGACTTCCGAGTTTAGTAGGTTCTCCATCTATCCTATATTAATCAAAATTATGAGCTCGAAACAACGTAAACGCAAAACACAGTACTATTCATGTCGACACGCTGTAGTATAATAATATATATGCATGATGATGCGATAGTCTTGTTCCGACATACGTAACATTATTTGATTGGACGAGACAAAACACTGAACAATCAAACGCTATCTGTTCTTCTGAAAGACACACACACTAACCGATAAAGTACCTCTTGTAGATCGTTTTATGCGAGACGTTTACGTGTTCTACGTTTAGGAGTCAGAATGGTGAGGAAAACACTACATTTCTCAGTATGAAGCATTGAAATAGCTTATGCAGGTTATGTTGCATGTACTGCGTGTCTTTTTTCAGTATTCACAATGAATATACAACTAACATATTATTGCAACATACACAGCTATATAGCATAACCAACAAACAACAAATACAAATAAAACAGAACTAGTTAACATTTCAATTTCGGTGCAGTCCTCTGAGGCAATGGTCCAAATTGTTCTATTACTTCCCTTCTCGCCATCTCCTCTATCATTTATCCTCCTCCGTTCTTTTACCTTTCTTCTTCTGATTCTTCACTGTTCCCAGAATAATACCAAGCTGGCTGCCCAATTCTTCGTGTTGATCACGCACAGAATTACGAAGAGATGACAGACGATCAATTAGAACCTCACTACTGGCCATATAACGTACACCTGCCCCTAAAATGAACACACTTGTATATTAACCACTTGACAAAAGAACCGACAAAAACTGCACTGCATTTATCAGCTTCGATTCATCAGATGATATTTCCATAAAACTAATAAGAATATCGAACACATCCCATTCGATAATATATCCAGCACCCTCTAAAAATGAGTCGAATATTTGGAATTCCACTTTCACTCGCCATAATCGTTGAGAGAAGTTTCATCAAAAGAGTAGCTGACTGATCAGTTAACAAGCAACGAATCAGAAGAGCTGTGGCAATTTCTCCTAATACTCGGTACAAACTTAATCCGATCTCCGGAAATACAGAATTCTGAAGAATATTATTAAACAGGGAAATGATGATATGACCGACCATTTCATTCTCATAATTTTTGAAGAGAAGAACTCCTAGTTCAGTGAACAGATCTCTCGCATGAGAAATTCCTCGCTGACGAATATATGCTACTGATTAGAAATCTAGATAACCAAACCATCAACCAAATAACACAAGCATGTAACATAGTAGACACCTAATGGATCTTTAAAACCACAATGGCAGACCCAATGACTCACTTTGTCAGAAACTGCTTCGATTTCTGACAATGATAAGGAATTATCTTTGAACAACGAAATAAACTCGTCTGTTAATTGTGGAATTTCTACAGGAGCTGAGCAGATTAACGATTCCACGACTTCATCGAGCGTTCTTTGCTCATTTTCCTGCTTCTTCCCAATTTCTCGAACTTCCACTTGATTATTCGCGTCTTTTACTCCCTCAACCTGAGAGGTCTCATATGACTTGATTAGGAGAGTCGTAATAGGACACTTATTCTGTATAGTCTGCATAATTTGCTCAACACATTGCACTTTAGCTGTATCTTCCTCTTTCTTTGCAGTAACTGCAATTCCTTCCAAAATAGCACCAAAATTGCAAGCAGCTAATAACAGATCAGTTTGCTTATCTTCAACTAACTCCATGATCAGTTGAGATATCTCTGACAGCAACTCCATCGAGGCATTCATCTGCAGAACCATCACAAGATACATCAACGTGGGAGATCGAAGAACTGAGGGAATCAACTTCTTGTACTGTCTGACTAGTTCTATGATTACATGAAGGAGACGAGGCATGATATCCTTTTGAATAGAGTCGGGCGTTCCACGCAATAAGCGAATACAAGGCCAAAATAATCCTTCTTCACAATCGAATTGAACTGGTAATTGAACAAGGAGTTCCGTACAACGATTCTGCATGTACATATTTGGTACATTCAAAATAACCTTTATCAGTGTATCAGACAACCTCTTAGCCACAACAGAATCCACCAGAGATGGTTGAGTACGTAGCACAAAACAAATCAGATAGACTAAATCGTCTGTAAGAGATGTTGATGGATAATTTAGCAATTCCAGAAAAAGATCAGAAATAGTTAATATATCGGATGATCGGAATTGCAAAGCACTTGTTGAAGAGAGTTTACGAAGCAAGAAAGAGACCCTCTTCAGGAAAGGTAAAGTAGCTGGAAGTTTGGCAGGAAGTTGCTGTAGTAGTCTAAACAGCACAACAGAAATAGGCCGAATATTTGAAAAAGAATATTGAGTAATCAAAGTCTGAAGTAGATCAAACACAGTTTCAATAATCGAAGAGGGAGTCTCATTCCAAGCCCGAAGAAGAGAAAGAAGGGAAGAGAGGAGGGAGTTTGGTTCAAGGAGAGTTCGAAAGGAAGGTTCCAGTAGAACATGGGAAAGAACAGAAAGAGAAACCGATAAATCCGAAGGGTTGTGTGACGAAAGATAAGACAGAGAAGCCTGAATAAGGGGCTGCTCTATATAAGAAGAGTGAGGGAGACGGTTTGGAGGGAGGACAGGGGCACTATGAAGACGGCGCAGAAGCGAATGAGCTAAAGATATACAGTGCTGAGAATGCATAGAGTAATGGATGCACTGAAGGCAAAACAAGAAGGAAGACGACTCAAACAAAGTGCGGAGAGAAAGAGAAGAGGCTGGAGATGGAAGAGAGATAGAAGGGGTGCGGAAGGAAAGGGTTGGATAATTAAATTGACTCGGAGAGTGATAAACCTCATTAACTGATTCGTTATCTTCACTATCATCACTGATTGACTCATAATTCACTTGACCCACTTGACTCACTTGATCCTTCGATTCGTTCATAGATGAGTCACTCATCTCCATTCCTTCAGAATCTTCAAATGGCGTAATTTCAGAACTACTCGTAAGACAGAGTGCTTCAGCAACAGGAGGCACAATAACAGGCTGTAGCCCTATTACCTGAGCCACCAATATGTTCAAGATATGCAATGAACAAATCACAATGTCCAGACTAAGCACACGGTCCATCAGGATTTCAGGCAAAGCCTGCACAAACTCCAATGACACGAGTGACTCTTTAGGTGAACATTCCATTATCATAGCAATGAGACTCAGCACGCTACTCGTTAGAGTAAGAGACTCGTCGCAAAATCTATCACTATTCTGGGAGACTCGGAATAAGAGAGCTTCACACAGCCATAGTGGCAATGACTCATGTAGAGGGGCAAAACAAATTGAATAGGCAGTACTGCGCAAACACAATACCAGTAAGATATGTGTAGATGACTCTAGTAGACGCAACGAGGTAGAATGAGCAATTCGCCACACTAACAACGCCAATAATCGATGGTCATGCATTATTTCTGATGCAGAATAGTTCACCACATCAGAAGGAGGTATTGCATACTGAACAGTAGAAGGACTTGCAGTTTCAGTCAAGAGCGAACGATGCTCTTTGTGCCATTGTACAATAGCAGCTAATGCCTTGGCTCGAAGTGACTGATATGTGTCAGTCATATCTAACTGATTCTCTGACCGCGAATCTTCCATTAAGCACAACAATTCATTTGTTAGTTTTTGGATTGTTGTTTCATACTCCAAATTTTGAGCCATTTCAATCAACTGCTGAGCATCGTTGAGGTCAAAATCATCACAAAATTTCTCTACTATTATATCAAAACAACAAGCAAACCGTTCACTCGGGCGATAGCCACCATGCACGTGAGTGTTTTCTCAACAATATCCGAATCGCTTTTGAATACCATAAGGAACATCTGCAATACCGCTAAGTAATCGCAAATGCAGAAAAATTGAGCGATTTCTGGAGATTGCAAAAGTGAGATCATGATCCTGAGAAGCAGAAGCACAATTGAACGATTTGAGTTGAAGGTATTTGCAATTTCTTTCATCACAAAAACGATTCCTGACTCTACAATGTAATTTCGGAGTTCTCCTGTTGATAAGAAGTGATTCGAATTCATACCACGTTCAGAAAATTTCTGAAATGTATTTAGAATTGAAATAACGCGATCCGGTTTGTCGAGAGGAGTTTTCTGAAGAAGAGAGCAAAATTTCACAAGAAGATCCGACTCAAAGAAGCGAATGGAGGGTGCATATGAATTTGCAAGATCATGAACATATAGAGAGACTGACTTGATAATAGGATCAAGTGATGAGTCATTAATAAGCGATGAAATGAGGGAAATATGAGTTGAAGTAATCAAAGATTCTGCGCTCTTAGGATCCACTAGTGATTGATGGAATAAAATGATATACAATTGATCGTAAATCGACTTAAGAACTGAAGGAGTGATGTGATACATGGATCAGAGCCATAGTCACGAAGAATTACATTAATGTAATCCATAAAGTGGTTTTGAACTAATACTACCATATATTCAGCTCGAACTACGAATCACACAGTGGATCATGCATTACTTTCTGGAATTATAAGAAGCATACTCACACTCTTTTGCACCATCACACTATCGCTCATATAGAGCTGAAGTACACGAGATACAATACGAAGGATGTTCATCACGTCCAGACCTTGCGTATCTACATCACATCATCGAATCTTCACTACCAGAAGACGCAGAGACATACCATGACATCACCTCCATCAATACATTTCGATTTGGAGCTGAGAGGAGGTAAAGCAGATAGTCCTGCAAATAAGGAGCCAGTTTGTTACTGTATTGACTGATAGGAAATTCCTGACGAGCTGTCTTGATTGCCTCGATGAGTTGGGGAACAGAAAACGAAGATGAACGAATCCACATAAAGAATCCCTCATAGTTTTCCTTCTCCGCAAAGCCATGAACCTTCTTGTGGATAGAAGACAATAGGGAACTCGAAATACTCTGTGCTGGGGAGACAGGAAGATTTGATGACAGTACTTTATCCGATGGTTTATCGTCCTAGTCCATGATCCAAGCATTAAGACAAAAACATTAATCAACAGCTTTAATGTGATCAGCTTCTGGTCAGTGAGATCAGAAATACATTGGTTATTATCAATAACTTTACCGTTATACATAATAGTCAAGTGGTTTTCATATTCCGAAAACAAACGCTATTGAATTAGAAAACAATCACAAATAATTAGCATCCTACCTTATCTTTTCGACAGATGTCCATTTTTACATGACGAATATAGAGTGACGATTTGAGTCTTGTAGTCAGCAATTCCTTCCCAGATTCGTCCACTATAATAATTGTTGTACGATCTGTTCCATCATCGACTCTTAGAGACCCTGCTAACAATCAGCTTTAGAAACGTCCAGTTTACCTAATTCTGACGGTTTTTTATCTCTAGCGTCAACGCTCATTGTCTCAAGAATCGTGAAACAGTATTATGAGAAAAACTATAGAATCGAATTGATGTCTGAAGCATAGTTCGAGCCAGAAAGGAACTTTTAAAATATTCATCGTATTATCATGAAATAGCAAGAAAGGTAAGGCCTAGGAAGAGACTCGTTGGTATGAAACGAGCTGTTCGTTTGTGAGAAATGTGAAGTATCATTAATGGTAATTATCAGGAAGGTCTGGAACATCCGAAGCAGGAACACTAATCTAGATAAGAACTATTTGAAGTCATCAAAATAACACTGTAAAGGTATGAAGTGAAAGAAACCTAGAAAATTAAAAATGATTTCTTTACATAACTCCATCTCTACAAATCTTTTATTTCCATTTTTGAAAGCAGTTATCACTTATCACGGGAATTATCCGTTTCTCGCAATCCTGATTTAAATGTTCAAAAGTCCAAATCTGTAACCAGTGGACATTGCTGTTTATTGCATTCTCTCTACAATTCCATGTCCATTCGTTCAGAAGAAGTTAATTATTTAATATTTCGTTATCTTCAAGAATCGGGTATAGAGCGATGCCACGATAACAATTATAGGATTTGAACATACGGCTTTTGCATTCGCGTATGAGAGTAGAATAGCTGAAACTCGCGTATTTGATGAATATGTACCTCCTGGAGCTCTAATAACTTTCTTACAGAAGGCACTTCAATATATAGAGCTGGAATCTCATGTGCGGGATGTAAGCAACGTACACTTGCTGTGATTATTAGGACACAACAGAAGTGGATTGTAATGTTCCATTTTCTCTTATCTACCCTCACAAATGCTCAAATTCAAAGAAAGATCATAGTAATTCTCCTAGACTGTTATTCATAGATAGAAAATAATCCTATGGATATGGAAATTGAATCGAAAGAGTTCCTTCCCTCCAAAGTTCAAATCTTAGAAGGTCATACAAAAACTGTTTTCTTTCTACTTTTGTTCTCTCTAGGTCTATTCTTGTGCATGGTCTCCTTCGTCAGACACTCTTGCAACAGGCTCAGGAGATTCTTCAGTACGATTCTGGCAGTCGAGTGAGTCGTCGGACTTGGTGCCTGGAACTGTGGCGATGCATTCACTCTCTTCCCAGGGAACCAATGATATTACCTCGATTGCCTGGAGTGTACGCATCTCTTTGTTTTCGTGTTTAGAACGACGGTGCTCTCCTTGCTTCTTCTTCTTACAATGGAGAAGTCAAAATATGGTCTAATTCTGGAATGCCTATTACATCGCTACCTTCATTTTCTCGCCCTATTTTTGACATGTCATTCTCTCCCTCATCTCGTTGTCTTCTTGTTACAGGAGCGTTGCCTTCGTTCTACATCTACATGCTCGAAGATGTCACTCACCCTTTGTTACAGCTTGACGTGTCCAAACTCAACGAAAAGATCCGGATTTCTGGAAACTCGTGGGAATATCCAATGAATAGTCGGCTTTTGGAATTCCATAAACCATAGATATTTTGTTGCACTCGCTATGGAGAGATGATAATTTTGTGACGTTCGTTGATAACACAAATCGAATTCTAAATATTCGATTGAATGAAGCTCCTGATAAGAATCCCATTCAAGTATTACTGGGTCATGAAGTAGCAGCGATTGGAACGTTTTATAAATAGGGAGAAATTGGGACTATTGATTGGACAAAAGATAAAAAAGTCTTAATTTCTGGGGGTGATGATGGGGTGATTAAAGTGGCAAATCTCTCGTTAACTAATAAGTAGCTTTGGAGCGAAGATCGTAACGAAAGTTTGTTTGATTTCTTATCGCATACTGCAGTGATTAATCAAGTGCTAGCATCCCAACAGTCAGCTAATTATTTCTTTTCGTTATTACCTGTGATAATATTCACTGTTAGATGTAGTAATGATCGTACGATCAAAATCTTTGATATTCAACAGGTTTCCACGGTTTCTACTTTATCTCATCATGAGTGAAACTCTCAGTTTTAACTGATCAATAGTGGTGAAGTAACTCATCTGGCTGAGTCTAGTGATAGCTCAATTTCACTGTTGGCATCATCAGGGTTGGATCGCATGGTTTATTTTACGGATTTGCGGGTAAGAATCGTACGTAGAAGTGACAAACAGACAAAGGAACCAACTCGGAACTATCATGTAAACAGTGATATATTCGATATGGCATTTTCTAGAGAAGGAAATCGACTTAGTTTAGCAACAATGGATGCTCAAGTAATCATTCTTGATCTTCGTGTGTAACTTGTAATCCTTGTTAAACAAATATTCCAAACTGAAAGAAGTTCGACTTCAGATCCTTCAATATCTTCTAGAGAAGGAAAATGAGGAAGGATTGGAAGAAGCCAGAGAACAGAGAACCCATCAGAATCACCAAAATACACTCTATGTTGAAAACGAAATAGAAATATCACGAAAATGTACTCCTGTGAGTGTTGTAGTCTTCTCCCTTCAAACGATCAATTGCTAAATATCAAGATAGGACTTGAATGATACACGTGGTGTCGGTTCGGATGGAATCGAGAGAATCGCTGAACATCGCTCCAGAAAAACCGATAAAAATGCACGAGAGACTCATCGTAATCATGGTGCAAATGACCACTAAGCATCAACACGTACACTGAACAAGACGATAAGTTGGTTCATCGACCGAATGGATATAAAAATAATACAAACGGAAACAGTCCATAATGAACGTAAAAGCACACATTGCCATGACATAGCCGAGAAATAATATGAAGAACTTCATATTCCGATAACCAATGCAATTGTTCGTCCAAGGACAGTGGTGGTCCATCCGAATTATACAACGCTGACACTGACTGCAATGGTGGGCTCGTGGTGGCTTGTATGCATTACAAATCGGACAAAAACGCAGTTTTTCCTCTTCAGTAGCATTAGGGAGCCATGTCGCGTTGGAAGGTACTGCTCCAGGATCTGTGAAACAACCTGTATCATCATGAACAGAAGTAAAGGATACAGCGTAGATGGGAGATTACAGCCATTAGATAGATAAAAGTGTTCAAGAGAGACAAGAACTGACGAACAAAATAATTGATGAACACGATAGGAATTACATAATTCTAGGGTATGCACACTAGTAAAAGATAACATACATAAACGAAGTAATATGCGAAAAAAAGGAGAAACTCTCCAAACACAACAGATAACATACCACAACCATCACGGTTACACCAGCACCGTGCCCCTTCCATTGTGCCGCAGTCCTTACGATACAACCGCATTCCATAAATAAATGTTTGACAACAAGAAAAAAAGTATGTTCATTATGCAAGCTTTGGTATTACCTTTTCTTGATAAAGAGTACACACTATGCTAATAAACTCATTCTTGCTAATCATCTCTCCTTCCTCTTCAAAAGACTTTCGAACAGCCTTAATTACCTCTTCTCCTCGGGGCAATGGATACTTTCTCAGATTAAGATCGATTCTCAAAACCGAAATGAAGACATCCAAAACTAAAGATTTGCTCAACGAATTTCCCTCCAAATTCGAAAATATCAGCAATAATTCAAAGAAATGAGCTGCGGCACTCACAAAAGCAACCTGTTCCTCATCCTTGGGAGACGGAAGAAGATATAGAAGACATGCAAACACGTGATGCATCTACATTATAACCACAAAACAAACAAACGTGAATATAGCGCTTATCATTCCTAAATAACTCAAACAGCTTGTTTACAAAGCAATGCATCAACATCCCATCAAGTGATACTTCCATATCACGGAACCACTTGGAAAGTCCACTTCGCAATGCACCTCTTGTTATATATGAGTCATCGCATAACCGCGGGAACAAGGTATTCAAATAGGAAGAGTCCCGTGTGTTCAAAATAGTCTGTAATTGAGAACCTGCAATCGACCAAATTCGAATCTCTTTTCGCCAGTCTACTTCGGTGGGAAAGATTCCAATGTTATCACTAATTGCCAATAGTCCGGAATTCAAAAGATTCGAAGACAAATCCAGCGAAATTGGAGACTCCACAGGAATACCATTTTCTAGAAGAGACATAAGATCGATCGGCTGTTCCTAAAATAAAGTATATTGCTGAGATTTACAGAGCAGACGAATTCGTTCAGTAACTGATTTATCAAACGAAGAAGATTACAAAAATCATCCTTATTTATGGAATCATGATGATCTAGGACAGTTTGCAAGCAATTCTAATCAGTTATTTCCATTATTAAATATAACTTGGCAACGTTTTGGTAATGGGTAGGATTCGAAGAGACATAAAATACCTAAAATCGTCTTAGTTTCCACTTTCTCTTCCCTCCAAATATCCAATGCATCATATACATCTCTTGCAAAAGATGTTACAGCTGTAGTATTGGTAGGATTTGTAGCAGTAAGTAATGATACAAAATCAGCTCGACTAATGGAATTGCTATTTTCAGTAGGAATATTAGAGATAAGTGATTCGACATCAATAGTCACATCAGGAGGGAAAGTAAGGTAGTACTCAATTCCTCTCTTTTCTCCAGGAGAAGTAGGCTTTGGATGAATGGTATTAAGTGGAGTAATGGGAATAGAAGTTTCTACAACAACAGAACCAGTCTTGGTATCAAAATAGGGAATGGAGTGAGAAGAAGGTGTAGCAGATACAGAAAGAAGAGGAGGACTAGCTAATAGGCCTAAAGGAACAGAAGTGGGAACAGATCCAGGTAATGTTGCAGGAACAGTTGCAGGGATTGCTGTAGGGATTGATTCAGGAATTGCTGTAGGGATTGATTCAGGAATTGCTGTAGGGATTGATTCAGGAATTGCAGTAGGAACAGTTGCAGGAACAGTTGTAGCAACTGTTGTAGGAACTGTTGCAGGGATTGCAGTAGGTATTGATTCAGGAACAGACTCAACTACTGCATTAGGTGCTGATGATGGAATTGAATCAGGTATTACTGATGGTACTATAGCAGATACTGATTCAGGTACTGTAGTAGGTACTAATAATGGAACTGATGCAAATGGATAAGTATTCGTAGAAGCTGATGAAAAGGTGGCAGGAATCGGCGTAGATGTAGGAATGGCAACTGGCGCAACTGATGCAACAACTGCTTCAGGAATAGAAGCCACAACAGCTTCAGGAATGGAATTTTCAGATACTGGTGCAACAACTTCAGAAATGGGATTCTCAGAAACAGACATGATAGCAGTCTCATGAACAGGAGCCACAACAGCTTCAGGAATAGAATTGTCCGATACCGGTGCAACAACTTCAGAAATGGGATTCTCAGATACGGACATGATAGCAGTCTCATGAACAGGAGCCACAGCACCATCAGAAATAGGAAGAGCTGTCTTATCCAGTAACTCATCTGGAGAAGTATTCAGGACAGGTACTTCGGGATGAATCAGTGATGATAGCATAGGAGAACGTACCTGAGGAATTGGAGTTACCTCTTGTACAGAAGCAACAGGAATAGTAGATACTGTTGGATTTTCTGGTTCTTCAAGAGATGATGCCACAGGAATCGAAGGATCTTCTGATGGAGGGATCACAGCGACATTAGGAACATGAAGTGTGACCATAGCCGATGTAGAAACCAAGGGGTTGGGAACAGCAGAAGCAGGACAAATATCCATCGGACAAGATACAGCATCCACAACAGAGGCAGAAGGAATGGGAGAAACTGCCTCAGGGGGTAGTTTCGATATAGGAACTACTGGTCTATTATTATCTAATGTTGGAGGCGAGATGAACAGAGAAGAAGACTGGTACGCACGAGAGAGGAGTAATGAAGGAGACTCTTGGACAGAATTGTTAGAAGACTGTGACGAAATGATAGGATGAAGTGAGAAGTAGGAAGAAATGTTAGCAGAAGTGAGGAAAGAAGCAGAATCCATATAGTAATTCATGAAACAAGAAGAGGCGATCGATTCAGCAAGTATTTGAATCGTGATTGTATGATGGTGAAACAGACGGAACATCTAATTAGCAATTCACTACCTCATAATACTTCATCGTATATATGCAGCATACACTCGACAAATTGATAGAGATCGTAAAAACTCCAGTTGTCATCATCACCATGGATTACAAGCGAAAGACGTCTAATAATATCATTACTTTGAAATAGTGAAGTAACACATCGTAGCCAATCGACAAACCGAGAGCTACCATTTGTAGAACCTGAATAGAAAACAGCCACTTTCCAAAGAGAAGTGCAGACCTCCCACAGTAAATCATTATCATCTTGAGAACAGTACAAATTTGAAAATAGAGAAGAAACGACATCTCCGAAATAAATGCAAGACGACGGGTCATTCTTTGCAATCTTTTCAACTTCATCTGTGCAAGTCATAAATTGAGAGTAATACTTCTTTATCCACGTACACATCTGAACTGTCACAGATGAATGGGTAATCGGTAATTCAATCACTTCTGTGTAGGGAAGGAAGAGTTTTGCTTGTCTTAAAATAGCAAAGAAAACATCATGAGAATGAATTGGACCAGCCGATGTTATATTCATCGAGTCTAGGAGTTTCGAAAGAGTTAGATTATATGCATGGAAAGGAAGCGGACAGAAAGAAGATCTAGATGAAAGAGCAACGAATAAAAAATACTGAATAAAAAGGGATAAATGAATAAGAAGATGTAACAACTCCAGAAGTTGAGTGTACTCTATTGTTGATTTGATATCGTTCATCAAATAGAAATGGTTGATTAGATTATTGATATCGGTGTAGCAGCACATACTGCAGAAGAAAGCAATTTGATACACATCAACTAAGGGTTCCGAACTATTATCTCGATTCTTCGATAGTACATTAAATAATGATGTTAGAAGCATCACTCGCTGTTGGAGTTCATCCTTTTGATAACGAATAGGGAAATACCGATCCCAAAACTATATGTTAGAAGTGTTTAAACATAGACATTAAGTAGTTCATAACAAGAAAGATACCGATCCTTCGCTTCAGTGGCATGACTGACTACGAATGGAAGGATTTCACTATCATTTAACGACGAAATGCCAAGATGATTCCTCCACCTCTTTACTCGATTCTTTATAACTTGGGAAGTGCTAAGAACAGCAAGATCTACTGCTATACTGTCTGTCTCGATCCACAAACTTAGACGAGAACTGAAATTACCAATACTCTCTTGCTTCTGGATAAAGTTGGTTAGTCTATTATCTTCATTTGAGGAACTGTCTTCAGAAATAAGTGACAAAATACCACAGAAGACGTCATTAATACTCTTTCCATTAGATTCAACAAAATGAGGGAATAGCTCGTTCAGCAACTGAATTTGAACTCTCAAGAAGAGGAGGAATAGAGAAGGAACAGATTCTTTCGTAATCTGGTTCACACTCTCCAGAATACCACAGAAAGCAGAGACTGCATCCTCCAAGGGCTTGTCAGAAAGCATCAATTCAACCAAGAAGAAGAAAAGAGTGTCACGAGGAACCGAAAGAGAATCCATAGTCAAAAACCGAAAGAGCGGATCAATCATGTGGGACCGATCTGGAATGAGACGTTTCATAAACACCGAAAAATCTGACAGATACAATCGAGAGGGGGAGGTAGAATAAAGATCAAGAAGTGTCATTGAGAAGGTACTTGCGGATAGCAAGGAGGCTAAGTGATGCAACATGATCTACCAATGAAAGATGAAGGGGAAAATCACATTCACAGTACATCCAACTGCAGTCTTGTTACTGAATATCGCAGAAAGAAAAGAAGAAGTCGATAATACTTCCGCATCCTCAAATATCCAGAGAGGAGATGTATTACTAATTAAACGAGTCGACATATCTACAATTGAGGAGGGAACTATGACTGGAGCAGTTGTCCAGTAGTCCAAGAGCTTCTGATTTCTTAAACCCAGCATCATTCCCTTCTTCAGTCGTTCAAAAATCGTGATGAACTCCGACTCTTCTGTGGTGTACTGCTGCTGTAAAGTAGAGAGGAGGGTTACAATGTCTTTTTTCTCTTCCGGAAGGACCTTTACTTCTTGAGGTGAACGAATTTCCATATCATGAAGAAGTATCATAAGAGATTCGAGCAAAACTGGCAAGGTCAGCTTGGCACGAGGAAGCAACTCGACGAGCGATGAAAGCTCAGTAGCTGGATGCAGATAGAGATGAATAAAGAAAAGAACTGCTAGCAATTTCTGAGGAGTCATCTAGTGAAAACGAGAATCGAAAGACTACATCATGCAGCAATAATCCTGTTAGAGAACGAAAATACTTAAACTCATTTGTACCGAGAGTTGGACGATAGATCGACATCAAGAGCAATAGAAGATCTTCTGAAGAAGGCTGCGTGTTTATGATCATTTCCATCTGAGCCTCGATTTGAGAGAACGAGAAGTTGTTGTGATCCATCGCCGACAGCACAAACGAGAAGACATCCAAGGAAGAAGCAGTCAGCGTTGGTTCAAATGGAACGATCGTGACGTTCGGAGCAAGATACCGGTCTCCACACACATAGAGCCAGTCGATGTACTGCGAATAAGACACGTGATCCGAAGGAAGGAGATCTGAGAACATGTCCTTCGCACACTGAGAAGCGAGCGATTGATATGACTGCGGTGAGATGAGATTCCCCGAGCTGTACACCATCTTTTCCTCCCAGTAGAAAAGGGTGAGCGCCGTGGTCAATTCGTCGATGGTGAGATACTTCTTGCTGTTGTGATCTGCCAGAGAAAAGAAGGAAAGCAGTCGCGAATAACGGCTTTGGGAAAAGAAGGAGTTCAGGTGCTCCCAGAGTTCCTGACGACTAATCTTCTCTGTTGAGTCGCCAAACAGATGGCGCAAAATAGAGAGAAATATAGAGGCATCTACTTTCTACATTAAAAGGACTTTCGATAACAACACCAAACAGCTGCAGCATTATCACTGCCATGTCTACGGGATAAATCACAGTTCCCACCTGAAAATGGCTAATGAGAAGAAAAGAAAAGCAAATACTTCAGCAGCGTATCGACTGTTTCGCGTAGGATCACCGGCGATGATTCTTTCATCGGAAAAAATCTACCTGAAACATGAGATCTTCAAGAAATGGATACTTTCCTCTACAACGCATAGAGAAGTCGGATTTGATTCGAATAGCATGCGCAGATCTTCCTGAGCTTCAGAACAATTATCGATGAAGTATAATCGCTCGGAGAATTCCTTCCTGAATGCAATTGGATTGCAGTTCAAATCGTCAAACAGATCGGTCAGTTTGGATCGTAAATCACTTGCATCACCCAAAGGAACAGCTCCCATTGCTCTCCTAGTGTGTTTAAATATCAGATCTAGATGAAGATTCTTCACTTCCATAGATAATATAATGATACTGCACTGAACTAAAAACTGGAATTCCTTATAACTAGAGTTTGTTCTAGTATTGTGCTGTTTTATTAATGGAGGACCATTACGACTATTTGTATAAAAGTACGGTTGCAAGATGTACCTTACGATTAGTCGTTCTTATCGGAGACTCAAATGTGGGAAAAACGAACATTCTCTCCCGCTTTGCAAATGACGAATTTAATCTCGATTCGAAAGCAACCGTAGGAGTCGAGTTTTCTGCGAAATGTGTGAAAGTAAACAATTCAATCATTAAGGCCCAGATTTGGGATACAGGTATTCTGCTATTCTATAATGCGTCTGATGAATAGCTGGTCAGGAGCGTTACCGGTCTATCACGAGTGCGTAGAGTTTGAACCCTAGAGTAACCGTTAGCTATTATCGTGGCGCTGTTGGGGCGCTAATGGTGTATGACATCACTTGCCGCTCTTCATTTGAGAATGTGGAAGGTTGGCTTTCCGAATTACGCCAGCACTCAGATGGCGATATGGTGGTTGTTCTCGTAGTGAAACAGATTGTACTCCGAGTTGTAGATCGGAAACAAGTGTGATCTCGCCAATCAGCGGAGCATTTCTACAGATGAAGCGCGAGCCTATGCCGAAAAGCATAACATGGCGTTCATTGAAACAAGTGCCTACGATCGCACTGGCATCGATGAGGCTTTCACAATGGTCTTAAAACGTTGTGGTCGAGATGGGAAATGATGACTAGAGATTTACGAACTAAACTCCAGCAACCAACTGGAGACAAGTTCAGAAGTGTCGACAGCGCTCCCTCTGAAGAAGAAGACTGTGAAGATTAATTTGAATACCGATATTGAAACGGAAGAAAAGACTAAGAAGAAGTGCTGTTAATCGTTTTTGTATTCTGTACTGTTTGTTTACGACAAAATAAAGTGTTGAATGGAGAAGTTGTTGCGTGGAATTACTCGAGTATTCTAACAATTAGCATCTAAAGACCACGGGGCTTGCTTTGACAAGTACTCATGGGGACAGACGATTGATTCTGTCACTGTCACAATTCCAGTTCCTGGGAATGTGCGTGGAAAGATGATAAAGTGTGCAATTGAACCACGCCACATTGATCTCCAGTACGCTGTCTCTGGAGAGAAAATTCTTTCTGTAGCAGTCTGCTTGCTTCTTGATCTTAGGGGAACCTTTACCAACGAATAAAGTGTGATGAAAGTGTATGGACATTGGAGGGGGAAGGTTCTGCCCGAGCCATTCGTCTGGATCTGTCCAAAAACGAAGGAGAATGCTGGTGGCCTTATGTAATTGAAGGAGAGCCATCGATTGATGTGACAAAGATTGATCCTGATCCTGTGGGCTTGGATGCTCTGAACGGTGATCTGCGGTCTCAGGTGGAGAAAATGATGGTAGTCCAAACAGAACATCATTTAGATGTAGTTCGACCAGCAGGAGAAGGAAAGGTCAGCTTCAGGCATGAATAAAACAGATAAAGAAAAGATGCTTTCCTCGTTTATGGCGCAAGTACTCACTTGATTCCAAACTTATTGTTAGCATCCTGAAATGGATTTTACAGACGCTGTGATAGAATGATGCTTGTTTGTTTACAAATCTGAGTTTCCTTATTCCCGCGATTGTCCGCTAGTCTTTTTTTGTCAATTCTCTTCTATTCATGTCGCGTGGATATGATGGACGAACAACGACCTTCTCTCCAGAAGGGC
>JZRM01000124.1:0-45455 GCA_000963415.1 Blastocystis sp. subtype 6 | reverse complement strand
ATAACTGGTTCGAGACGGATTAAATAGTTCGGTTAAATGTAATTTGCATGTTTGTTTGAAATTGAACATATTTTTGAAGAGCTTTCGTGTGGAGATGCGGATTCGTATTGTTGGGTCGGGGGAGTACGCGAAGTACTCTCTGGAGTACGATGTGCTTCGGTCAACCACTGTAATGATGGTGAAGGTCCAGATCATGGTGGAGCTGTTCAAACTGGATGAGGCTGTAGAAGCGATTTCAGATCCAGCCGTCGGAGCAGACACTTCTGTATAAAGGACTGGAATTGCAGAATATGCAGAATATCTTAGACTGCGGGATCAAGCCCACGGAGACAATCGAACTCTCACCAGCACAGCATCTCGTTACAACCATCCTCCATTATGGGACTCAGACGATCCGTGTAGATGTGAAGCCAACAGCCACAGTGCTAGGACTGAAGAATCTATTATCGACCGTAGTATAGGGGTTGCGGAGTGAGATCTAGAAAATCCGAGAGAAATTGGACGTAGATAAAATGATTGTTATTTCAAATGGCCACACTCTTGCGAATAATACAATGATCTCGACCCTTGGAAATGATCCTCTCTATGTAACATACTCCCAAATGCAGTTTCTCGTTCATTTGCTAGAAGGATCGATCCGCACGATCACTGTGTCAAGTCAGCGTACAGTAGGTGATCTTCGAAAGGAGGTTTCGGTATGCTTAGCTCTTTGATTGAGACGAAGAAAGTGTGCAACGAAGATCCAAACTTATTAATTCTGGAGTCAAACAACGCAATCATCGCCGAAGATGATTCGACCCCTCTGTACGAAACTTCGTTTGTGGACTCAAACATTCTACGAATCACCTTCCTGGTGACTCAGATCGCGCTTTCTGACATCGTAGAGTGTCACCGAGTTGGTGCGTCGAGTGCGTCGTTTGGAGCAGCGAGATCACCAGGAGGCAATTCGCTCTCAAACGCAGTCGTCGCTGATAGAGAAGTACAAAGACACCGTGCAGAGAAATGAGGTCGCGCTGGACCAGATTCGGGCGAACCTGGCGGTGATGCAGCAGCGACAATCGCAGCAAATTGACCACTTGAAGGGCAGCATTCAACTGCTCCAAAATCGCCTGCAGGTCGTCACGCCGCGCTTCGAGGAGATCGGCGAGTTGCAGAAGCGAAATCAAGAGTTGAAGCAACGAATTGATCGTCTCGTTCAGACACACGCGAACGATGCACTGTCTGAAGAATCCAACCACGTCTTGTCGACACTGCAGAAGCGAATCACGGAGCTGGAAAAGCGACTCAATCGAGTCATTCCTTCGAGCGGAAAGATCCACTCGACTCCGCCTCCGCTTCCCATCTCGCCAATCCCAGTGAAGGAAGAAAATGACCGTCCGCCACAGGCGAAAGAAAACAGACACTTCATGCCTCGTTTACGCAAGGCGTTCGCCAGTCCGAAGCTTCCTTCTTTTGTGGTAAATGCAGTAAAGAGTCGTTCGTCAACTACAAAAACGGCGGACATCGTATGTACATTGCCTCCTTACGCCAAAACGTGATTTGTTTTCTACAAACAGGAAAATAAATTGTACATTCTTTCATGTTATTCTCCACCATCTTGCGGCGATCCACTTCGGATCCACCTACACTGATCGGCTTGTAGATCTGGTTCTTGCTCTCTCCAGCAACACTCATCATGCGTGCAGTGCTTGTCAGCGTTTCTGGCGCTTTGTGGATATCTGTAGATGGCATCGTGTAGCTACTTTGATATCCCTTCTGACTGTCGTTCAGACTCATGTGAGAGAAGGAGTAGATCAACATATTCAGTGCTTCTCGTTCCTTCGCCTCTGGGTTCTTCACTTCCACACCCACTTGCTCGAGAATATGAAGAGTCGGTGGAACATAGATGATAAAGTTGTTATGTTCACCACAGCACAAATGAGCAGGAAATCCTCGCTCTTGCTGCGGCAGAATGATGCTGTCGTTTACGATAAACTTAGCCAGTTGCATGCTTTCTTTCAAAGTACAGTTCGCCAAAATTCGATTTCGAACATCCTCCAGTGTATCTGTTGCAGTCAGATTATTAACACTCACAATCGAGTAGCGATCAATGCAAGCGCGGATTAGTTCCTTCAATGATGGATCTGTTGTCACATCCACTGCATCTTCTCCCTTCTCATTTACATGCATAAAATCTGGATATCCAGAAAGCAGGACTGTTTTTCTCCAGAGAATGGAAAGAAGGATCATCGCAATGTCTTTATACCCATTCCTCCCTGCTAAATGAAGCAATGAGTTCCCATGTTCATCACTACACGTGATTCAATCCACTCTCTTCTACAGGAAGTTCACGTCTGCGCCATGCTCCAATAAGAAGCGAAGAACTCCTTGTTGGTTGAGCATCACAGCCTTGCTAGTGAGGCTTTCATGGGTCAACTGACCACCCTGGTTGCTGTTGTGCATCAGATTGAAGTTCTGGCTCTCCAAATATGACCTGCATTTCATTCTACAGACGAACGAGTACCAGACGATCTCTGCTTTCTCCTGATTCGAACTATTTGTAAACACGGTTGACAACGGTGGCAGTTTTGATGTGTCAGCGTCCTCTGGATCCACACGCTTTCGCTTCAGACTCATGATCTGTGATTGATGCAGAACGAATTGACTACAGTGATATCATCTGATTTGAGTGAAATGCAAATGTGACGACGTGTGATGATCATGTTGAAGGTATGGTGATTCCAATTCTGCTCGACGGCTTCGTTCCACACAAGGAGATTGGGCTCTTGAGAGGGATGAATAGGTCCTCCGTTTTGGCTCAAGAACACGAAATTCGGCTTCACTTGCTGTGATGCAAATAGCACGTTCATCATGTACAGTCGTAGTTCTTGAAGAGTGGTCTGGGTGCGGACGATCTACATCAAATCGCGATTCTAACGACAACAGGAACAACAGCAAATGACGATGGGTTGTGCTCCACATTGAGGTGAACGATATCCGTGTATTCAGTGACGGTGGAAGGTGATACAACAGGGATCGAGCTGATGATGTTCTCATTGTCATAGGTGTGAGTCACGTTCGCTAGAGTAAATCAGCACATCTGCGACTACCTCCAGAGTTTTGCGAGATAATCGGAGCACCGAATACATCGTCTCCTTCTCGTTTTATCGGTTCGTTTAAGAAGTGTCCACTGTCGATCATGCGCCCATCGGGGAAGGCCGCAGGACCTGGAGTCATGTAGGGGTCTTCGGAGGTGTGAAAGTGCTGCAGGTCGTCGATTGAGTTGAAAGAGATGTTGTCGTTGGGCATGAATATCTGCATGGAAGACAGAGTGCAGACCTACGCTGTTTATCTTGTCAAAGCTCACCACTCGCCCGTCATTCAGGATCATAGGCGGATGGTCGACGAAGCTGCTGCTTTCGAAGCTGTACAGCTTTCCGTCCTTGCTCAGGAAGTTGGGATACTGGGTAGAGTAGGCCTCATCGTTCCCCTGCATCGACATCCCAGCTCTAACAAGGTACCTCGTTAAACATGACGTTGTGCGATGAGTTATTCATGGGGTAGGAAGGGAGATGGTAGTTGTCCACCGGCTGTACCATGGGCTGTGTAGGCGCTACTTGCATCACAGGAGCTGAAGGCACAGGCTGCTGAAACGGCTGTTGAGCTTGCAGCGACACACCATTCTGCCGAGGCGAAATCATCTCACTCGGTGGGTTCACACGCTTCGTCTCTGTGTCTATAGACATACTGGAGGTTTCGGAACGGACGGCCGTGGGAAGATCATTTCCGTACTTTTCTCTAGGCTTGCACAATGCCGATATGAATACCTGCTCGCTAGTTTATGTCGCTCACAAGAATTGCATACTAAACGCCGATTATACTTAGTTCTTGGACACATGCCGTCCTAATACCCTAGCAAATGGAAAACTAGACTACTTTGTGATCACATCCCTCATATCCAGGGCATCTACAATGCTTGCACGTATACTGGTTACACCATGGACATTTCGCTCGTCTTGGTCCAGCTGGAAGTAGTTAATCAAAGTATGTAGCAGCCTACCTCCTTTTTTCATATCATCTTGCCACATGTAATTCAAGGTTTTACTCTTTTGTCATGAGAAGAATAACTTTAAGTACACGTTAACAGATGCAATATACAGTCTAAACCCCGTAGGTCAAATAAGTTGTGTTTTTTGTTTCACTTTGTGTGTTTCTCATAATGAAGATTGAAACAATGTAGATTATTATGTTCTCAATTCTGTGCTTTTTTATTAAGGTAAAATATCTTCCAGATCAAGAAGTATTTAAAAACAAAAACAACAAATAAAACCCTTCTCTAAACTACTTTTCGGCCGCATCACTTTCACCATCCATGTCCTCCATATCGTCAGCAGAATAATCACTATTCGAAAACGAATAGTCATATACAAAATTAGATTTGGGCAACTGAGCAGGAGTTCCTGAGGCTTCCTTTTCATCGTATAAATGTTCCAGTGCAGACAACTTGCGGGAGATGATGTGATTTCCACTAGATATGAATATGATTTCACAAAACATACTGCTCTGTTTTATAGTTAGTAATGATTCGGTTGATTGCCTTTTGCATCGTTTCCTTCTGCTTTAGAGTTAGTTCTTTCCGTAAAGCGCTATGCAGCACACTCTCATTCTAGAATGAAAAGAAAAATATAAGCACCTACTTTGTATGGATCATTTCCCTCCTCTTTTTTCCCCTCTTCTTGAGTTGCTGGAGGAACTTCATCAAATAGCTGAGCATTGATAGCATCTAACTCTGCCAGAAACTCCTTTTCTACTGTTCGAAAGGCAACATCCTCTTGCTGACCTATAAACTCAATCCTCCACTGTAATATATACCCATCCTCATCAGTTGCATCTGCCTCTTTGCGAAATTATAAGCGACATAGCGAGTAGAGTCACTGTTATCACTTACGAAATCTTCAAAGTTATAGGGATATTTCTTTTGGAATTTCCTATCAAAATCAGTAGTATCCAGACACAGTAGTACCTAATCAAACGATCTTCCAACCCTCCTAAATTAGGGAGCTTTTCGCTTGGTCGAATGAAAACTGGAGGTCGAATTGTCCGCACTGCATCATAAAACAGTGGCTACTGATAACGAATCACAAGTTCAGCATACACGCTCTGTGAGGAATCCAGTTTTTAACTGTAGATAGACCTTTCTATAAATCGACTTTTCTGTAGGAATCCTCATAATTTATTCGATCAATAATAAGAGAATCAATAAAAAAGGGTATGAGAGAATGATTCTATAACCGTTATTTGTACATTATTGGAAACAAAAACAACTTTCAGAGATTGTATAGATACAAGAACTCACTGTACTGCCAACAACCCTTTTCTCGAAAATGCTTCAGTTCAGAACTCCTATTTTTATATATGATGGAGATGTAAATTATTCTTTCCATTGATAACAGTAACTTAGTTTGTTGCATGCATATCGGAAACAATGATCTGTAAATACAGAGAAGTGAGGGTAATGTTACAGTTTCAATAATGAGACAGTCGAAAATATTTCCATATGCACTAAAATACAAGAACACACAAAAATAGGGTAAACAATTGGAGAAACCAGGAGATTCTTCTCATATAGAATTAACAATAATATCTACGATGCAGCAGCGTATTTGCCATGATATGAATATCATGTTTTAGCTACTCCTGAAGAAGCTACGCAAGGTCCTAGCACTGAACCTACAACGGAGGTTCCAACTGTTGTTCCTCCTTCTGTAGTAGCTGAGAATACTCCTCCTGCTACTGTTTCTGAAGCTCTTCCTCCTACAACAGCTACTGCTGTTCCTACAACTGTTGATGCTTCTACAGCAACTGCTGATGCTTCCACAGCAACTGCTGATACCTCCACAGCAATTGCTGATACTTCTGATCTTAAAGAACCTCTTCTTCCTCAGGCCGCTGAATCTGATGCTAACGCAAGTGTTGGTGGCTCCATTGTAAATATGACGAACAATGTGCTTGGTTCAGGGTTAGTTGCTCTTGCTTATTCTGTTAGTCGAGTATACATTCTGTATTGTCTTAAACAAAGTGTTCTTTGATTCCAGGAATTATCATTCTGATGTTAATCGCTGCAATTGCATGCTTTTCACAGATTATCATTACTCGGAGTTGTCGACTGACTGAGAAGTACACATACAAGGAAATCGGTGAGGTGGGAGTTTCGTTTATTGACTAAAATCTAGAATATTTTTGGCAAAGTAGGAGGCATTATCATCTCGCTGATTATGCTTTGTTATACTTGTGGTTCGTGTATTTCTTATTTCGTTATCATCGGTGATCTCTTTCTGGACGTCTTTTCCTTCCTCTGTCCCTCAGTTTCTTTCCTTCAAAGCCGTGCCATCGTGGTTGGCAGCATCTGTGCTTTCCTCATCTTCCCTCTCTGCATGATGAAGAGTAGAGTGTTCGATTCCCTGTCGATGTAGCTGTTGATGCGTTGAAGTACGTGTCGGTGGTATCCATTCTCTCTATCTTTGTGACGGTGGGCGTCATTTTCGGCCAATTCGTCTCTCATCCGGTGGTCAACCCCACTGTGGAACTCTGGCACCTCAGCATGCGGATATTCAGCGTGGTTCCGATGATGTGCGTGTCGTTCAATTGCCACTACAACGTGCCTCGCTACTACTATGTGCGTGTGGGGCGGTGCTGTGACGTGTAGGAATTGAAGAACCGCTCGCCTGGAAGAATGTGGATGACCTCCATCGGCGCGACGTCGATCATTCTTTTTGTCTATTTAGTGGTGTCTCGTAGGAGCGGAGGGGTTGCATCACTCGTAGTGAGCGGATATTTGCTGTTTGGAGAGGACACGAAAGGAAATATTCTTCTGAACTTCTCGCACGATTCGATTCCTCCTACTGTGGCACGTATCGGTCTTGGCTTAGGAATCATCTGCCACTTCCCTATTACCTATTTTGCAGTGCGCACGAATCTGCACTCGATCTTCTGCTCAGCGAGACAGTTCCACTCTCTTGGACTTCGTTTCATGTGGGTGTGCTTGGGAGGAGTCATGGGTAGAACTGCTATCGGAGTACTGCTTTCGACTGTAACAGTGGCAATTTTGCAAACGAAAGTGGAAGTAGTCATTGGACTAAACGGCTCGCTGTTTGGCTCACTTATTATGTTCGCCATTCCTGGACTGATGTACATAGTGTACGCATTGGTAAAACACTGTTATTATAGAGCTGCAAAGGGAGATAAAGGTACACTGAGAAAGAAGATAGAAGCGTGGTTTATGATCATCTTTGGAGTTACTATGTGTATTGTAGGAACTACTATGAATGTACTGAAGATTGTCAATGGTGAGGAACAATAAGTAGTTTTGTTGTATTTGTTAAACAAACAATGTGACTCTATGTAACGATTAGAATATACGACCACAACCAAAGAAATAATCACAACAGAATAGTTCCATAAAAATGGTCAGATATTTATCCAACCACTATCACAGCAACGCCACTAAACAAGACGCAACTGCGCTAAAGTTGGAAGTACTTCCTTGTTCACAAACCTACCTTAAAAGAAAAATGGGGAAATGGGTCACGACAGAATACTATATCATGACTTTATCGACACTCTGGAGTAGTTTTATGAGATAAAACGGAGTAGAGATTCTGTTAGTTAGCAGATACAATAGAATAAGACTATGATAAATAGACTCTGCAGATGAAGCACTATGATCTCATTATTCACAGAATATGCACAGACTGCATTGCACTAGTGAACATGGTTACAGTACAGTAGGCTTAGAAGTGGCATATCCATCGATTTGAGAGTTTCACTAGAAAATAGTATCAACATACTATTTCAGCTTCACTCGGATTTGCTTGGTGCAGATATCCTTTAAAAATATAGGAATGTGATTATACTCTCTAATTGCAACTCATTCAGTTATTTCCAAAAAGTCTGGAGAATATGCTACTTCCAATGCTTGCTATATGATTGAACTTGGCAGTTATCAACTAGCCAATGTGACACAAAATAGGAAATCAAGAATGGAGCGTTTCCAAACCATATTTGAAACAACCACTCTCCTACAGCTTGGATTGTACCACAAAAATGATCAGAGGCTTGTCGTACTCCAGTAAAAACAGAAAAAGCGCCGAGAAGGTGGATCGAACACCTGACCTTATGATCTTCAGTCATACGCTCTCCCAACTGAGCTATCTTGGCTTCAACAGTTCCTTCCCTTTTCTCCATATATTATAGGATATTAACAGTGGAAACGACTAAGATAAAAGAATCTTATCATGCAAGCTATTCGCAGACTCGCACCGACGCTCTTCAAATATGGTACCCGTATCGGAAACCCTGTCAGATACTTTGGAGGTTACTCTATTTCTGTCGTTTGATAAGTAGTGGAGTTCACCATGAAGCCGACTGAGGGAGATGAGGTCGAAATCGAATGTGATGCTGGCGAGAACCTTCTCGAGGTTGCTCAGAGCAATGATGTGGAGATCAAGAGTGGGCTTGGCATCATTATTTGACTGATAGGTACCTGCGGAGGAGGCGGTACCTGTGGAGAGTGTATCGTTGTCTTCCCCAAGGACATTTTTGACAAGTTGCCTAAGCCTGGTGAAACTGAGATGGAACTTTTGAAGAACGCGAACGCCGCTCCTACGTAAGAGCCAGTGCAGTTGCTAATGTGTAGTGCCAGACTTGCTTGCCAGGTGAAGACCTGCGAGTGCTTCGGTGGAAAAGTGATTGAAGTGCCTCTTCATGAGTATTTGTGTTTATTGGAACAAAGAACCCAGACTGATGAGAGAAGAAAACAA
Organism: Blastocystis sp. subtype 6; assembly: GCA_000963415.1. Lineage (NCBI taxonomy): Eukaryota > Bigyra > Opalinata > Blastocystidae > Blastocystis > Blastocystis sp. subtype 6. The sequence goes on along the minus strand of JZRM01000124.1, from coordinate 36,657 downwards.
ACCAGTCTAATTTTTCTTTGACTTTCGGCACCAGCAAATAAGACCCAAAATTACAAGAACTACAACTACAATAACTACGATTGTGATCACAGCAATCTTTCCCGAGCAACCTAGTTATGAGCTACCGTATATGTTAGCACCATTGATTCCACTGCTTGAGGCGGAGAGACCCATAATAGTAATTGAATCACTCGTATGCACTATTCGTACGTTCTCAACAGTTGTACCGATCGAATTCGCGTACACTTCCGTGTAAGGAATCTTGGCCTGATCACACGACACACTCCTAACATTAACTCTGCCAGTAGATGGAATACTTCAAATTATAGGACTTGTTCTTTATCGATGTGTTGCAAGTAAAACCCATCCTAGAGAAGACATCTTTATCCTTCACGTCCATAGACACGGATTTATAGGTCAAGTCATAGTCATCGTAGTTATCTGAACCTTCTGCATGCAAACTGACAGAATATCTACGAATCAACGGCACTCACCAAACACACTTTGTCGTAAAAGAGAGATAGGAAGAACCTCTACAGCCTGGCTGCTCATACTGATATTCAGTCTGGGTAATACTAGATGCATGGCCATTCCCATCAACAGAAACGACATACACATATTTGATATCTAGATGTCAGAAAGAACACGATAGAGTACATGCAGCTCCTGCCTGCAAACATTGCGTTGTATACTCACCACATGCTAGGTATAATGATATGGTATAAATGCTACGGATTGAAAAAACGTGTGAGATCAGTAAAGTAGTAAGAATCAAGGACAACATTATTTTGGTTGTTACTGATGCAACTCCGACTTATGGCTTTCCACATATATTCCGGATTTCTCGTCGATTCAAGGTTATGTTTTCTGCAAAAATTCGAGAAAAGGTCCTGGAGAAATATGCCAATTTAAAAGCTGGAGGGAAACCGCAAAGTCACGAGTGGACTGTCTTAGCATCAATCATTTTGGAAGACCAGGATCAGTTTTCTGTTGTCTGTCTTGCCACAGGTACAAAATGTGTTGGAACTTCGTCATTATCGAAAGAGGGTTTTGTTGTGAACGATTGTCATGCAGAAGTTTTGTGTAAAAGAGCATTTACTCATTACCTGACATCTGAAATAAAGATATTTCAAACTCGCCCAGCAATCTCCATTTTCAAGTCATGTAGTGGCAGCAGCAAATTGCAACTGAAGGAGGGAGTTCACTTTCATATGTATATCAGTCAGAGTCCTTGTGGATATGGTTCAGAGTATGCTGAAAAAGAGGGAAAACGGAAGGCGGTTGAAATTAGTAATGCAAAGCAGCGCAATTCGAAAAGAGTTCACTTGCAGGAGGAAATTCGTGATGAAGACGGAGTGCATCATTCCGGAGCAAAGTTCGATGACAGCCATGTCCACCTCTCCACGAAGCCAGGAAGAGGTGATCCCTCACGAAGCTATAGTTGTAGTGATAAGATATGTGTTTGGAATCATGTGGGTTTGCAGGGATGTCTGTTGTCGTCTCTCATCGATCCAGTTTACCTTTCGAGCCTAGTTATTGGCGGTGAGTGGGACGAGTTGCGTATGAGAGAAGCACTGGTAGATCGTGTCTGTGTTCAGTTGCCAAAACCCTTTTATAAAAGCAACATATCTCTATTTCGAGACGACCAACCGATTGCGTTTTCTGAGAGAGAAGTGATGAAAGCATTGCAAGGCAAGGCCAAACTTGCTGCTTGCGGCTCTGCGATCGTTTGGAATTATCATGGATTGGATGAAACACTTATTGCGGGTCGAGGAGTAAAACTGGGAACCAATGTAAAGAAGGGAATTACATTGAAGAATGCCAGTCGAATCTCTCCAAAGAATCTATTTCTCTTTTACAAAGAGATTGATAAGGTAGAAGGGACGTATAGAGAAGCGAAAGAAAGAGTGAAAGCATACGAGAATGCAAAGAAGATAGTGATGGGTGATGGTGAAATGACAATGAAAGGATGGAAACGAAAAGACCGTTTTTATTATGACTTTACATTGCTTGTTTGAAAAAATACATAACTCATCATTCGTAATTTCTGAAATGATGCTAGAAGCAACAAACTTGCAGGAGTTAAAATCTAGAATAGAAAATAAAGAATATTCTCTACATGTAATTTGAGTATCAACAATCATAATCTCAAGACATGTTCGAAACTCATCAAACAGTTCTATATCTAAACAATCCATTACTATTACTATCTTGCTTAATAATCGCCAGAATGGAAGTCTTCTTGATCAGCATATCAATCAGAGCAATTTCCATTTGCATCATCGTTTCAATCTATTGATCAGTTCATGCGAACAACAAACAATCGATAACTGGCTTTCAGAAATATCGAATTTGTTGATGTATTGGTCGTCATTGAGAATATTAAAGAGACAAATAAAAAGAGTCAGCAAATTGCTGATGTTGTATGCTTTCTATAGTCAATCCTTCACTCAAAGCAAACAAGTGTATTGCGGAGAATATCGCTCAGTTGTCGATTGTTGCTGCTGTGGTAAAGCAGGATATATACGACTGATTGCAGTAGTCGTAGTGACTTGGAAAGCAATGCACTGTTGTCACACACTTCTGAGATGTTGTTGTCATGGTTGCGATTGATATTCGGTATTCGAATCCGATCGAATAGAATGAGGAGTAATTGCTTCGTATCCTACGATGAAGATACATCATCACAACTACATCAGGATCAATAGCCAGCAACAGAGATTCCGTCAGAATAAGGTTGAGAACGTCAAGACAGTCCAGAACGAGTGACTTCAGCACATTGTTCTGAAACAGATGCATGATCGCAATGACAAGTGACTTGTACAATTCCCACTGTGGAAACAAGGAATAGCCTAGCATTGACCATCAAAAAAGTACCTACAACTGACCACAATCTGAAGGTTCAACGACACAAAGGACACGTCGTTCGACTCCCAATTGCGAATGTTCGCTTCGAGGAGACACAGCAGATCTCTCAGAGGACATGCCGACTCGCCGTCGAACGTTGGCTGTGCGTAGTTTGGGATTGTTTGAGACCCGTCGATCGACCAATTGGATGACAGAGAAGAGGAGATCGCAGCGGATTGGGAAAGAAGATCGCTTCGAATCGAGGGACAGGAAATGAGGAGTGTGTTTAGAATGGATAAAATGAGATGCTGAGTTGTTATCGGAAAGTTGTTTGTACCCCATTTGCAGTGTTTATGTGGTTGAGCAGGTAGCTCAGAAGTGGAGAAAGGGTAGTGCGCTTTGACTGGATCGTCGTCAGAATGGATTGAAGCTATGTTTCATCCAGATTCTCTAACTCACCTCGAAGATCACAGATGACTCTACAACATTCAATCTACATTTCATTATATTCTATTGGTAAGACGAATTCGTAGACTGATCGTTTTCATTCACAGAAACAAGGGTATCTAGAGTAAATTCACGATAACAATCCAACCTCGCCAAATCTCTTCTAGAATTTGAGATGCAACAGCACGGTCTTCCTCAAGTATCGCTTCTTGCAGAGTTTGAGCTTCCACTACTTTCTTTTGCATATCATCCCTATTTTTTGTTTCCATAAATTGCTCTCGTTCAATCCTCATCAATTCAAGTTGAAATTCAAGCTCATCGATGCGCTGTTTTAAATGGTCGATCTCCTGTTGATTCCGTTTCTGTATGTCACCAAAACGATTTCTAGCACATCACTCAGATTGAACCACATACATACATCGATTTGGTTGATGAAACATCGGAATTACTTCGTTGCATCATCCTTGTGCTGTTTCTAAAGTAAACTAACTCCAAAGCAATGGTACAGCGTATTTGCCTGATTCTTGGTTGCTGTGTATCTGTTTTTGACATTTGTTGAACTCGAGTCGGTGCTAGACGTTCTTTTCATGTTTCAACAAACAATGTAAAAACATTATTCTTCTCCCTCTTTTTCCTCTAGTTCTTCTACAGCTTCTTCGTCATTGCAGTAGTCTGCTTCTTCGTCATCACTGTCCTCTCCGTAAATCTCAAGGTACGAATGGGATTGCTTTTGATTCAGATTATGCACTACAAATTCTTCCTCTGAACCGTCATTGTATTCATCGCTGTCTGTTGGTGGTAACTAGAGTTCATTAGAAAAGGCCAAACAAACATCAATCACTTTTTCGTCAATCTTCGCCTTCTCGATTCGCCCCATATATTCGTTCTGGAAAGCAATCACCTCAGCTCCAGACTTGCACTTTGCATAGCCTTCTAATAACTCCTAGCGGTCAACAGATTGCAGCAAACAAACATAATTTAGAGAGATAAATTGACAACCCCACTTGAAAGGCTTCAGAATGGTCAACGCGTCTTCCTTCAGTCCAACGATGTAGAGTGTAGCAGCAATGGCTTCAGCACAGGTCAGTTTGGAGGGTTTTCCGTAGTTCACGGGGTTCGCTGCCACCAGGAATGGAAGCAAGCGATGAACTCCATTCTTTAACTTGTTCAGTGGGATCTCGTCGATACGGGCCCACGAACAATCGATTGCCGATGTTCCGTATTGCTTCACAATGTCCTATTGTAAATGCCACACAATTCACCTACATAATCCTCGATTGATACAGCCTTTGTTCCGAAAGGAGAGAGAACGAGACCATGGAAAGGAACATTCACTCGAATCGCTTCTACTCATAGGAATAACAAACAGCATATACTCAGATATCCCAAACGCTCCAGTTTGCGTCCTGTACATTTTTTGGCGTCACATTGTTCAAAATCCCACATGTAGATCCCTACGCTTGTTTTGAAATGAAATGCCTAGCAATCAAAATATATGCAATCTAATTACTTCCTTATAACCACGAACATGAGCATTACTCCGATCATCATACTTCCGTACTGGTTTCTTTGTTGAGTGACTTTTTCTTCGGTCGTCAAAACCATCTTGGCCTTTCCTTCCCATGTTCTCTCTCTTCTTATTTGTTTCTAGTTTACCATGACAGATTGATGGGTGATAGCCATTATTGCACAGAAATTGATAATGTTTTGAACAAAGAATACATGAGTTCATCTCTCCAATTGCTCGAATCTGTTGAATAAACGCATCCACCTCTTCAGAAGTGGCTTTCGTCCAGTCTTCTTTGTTAAACAGGACGTCGAGCAAAGCATCAATCATCTCCACCCTTTTGGGCGTCACCAAATTCTTGACAAGAGGGACTTCCTTGTTCTCGTGGATACAGTCGTAGATCTGCTGGTAAGTACCCACTACTACCTACTTGCTGAGCGCGACTGGTGATTTCCTCTGGCATTCCAAACACGGCAGCGCAGCGTATTCCAAACGAGTCCTGACACACCCCATCAATCACCTGAAACAGGGGCGTTACAGCGTTCCCATTGCTGTCATCCAGGATCACATGCATTTGCTTGAACTCAAACCCTACGTCAAGCGACTTGATGCATTCATGCTCCAGATAATCAGAGAAGTGCGTTGAAAGCATGAAGAAGGAGGAAGAGGGGATGCTGCTCTGCAGATACATTACATAGGAGAGGAACAGAGCGATCCCATCTACATGAAAAAAGGTCGATTTTCTCACCCTGTGGAGCAGTTCCTTTCCCGAACTCATCTATCAACACGAGCGACTGCTCTGCAGCTACTCTGCACAACCAGCTGATACGTGTGAGGTCCTGTGTGAACGATGACTCCATGTCAGACACACTACATCGAACAGGTCAAGCAAATGAACCTCTCTACTGTGGTGAATTTGGTGTGGATGGATCGAAACAACCCTAGCGTAGCTTGCTCTGCGGGAACAAAACAACCGATTTGGTTGAGATACACAATAATCGCAATCTGCTTGAGATACACGGATTTCCCACTACTATTGGGTCCTGTAAGAATCAGGATAGGTTTTGAGTCTTTATCCATCTATGGAATCATTTCTGCGGAAAAGAAACATGGCAATGATTTGGAATGAAGTGCTCAGTGACTAATTCCTGCAGAGGATGTCTTCCATTCTGCTCGTTATCGAGAGAGCGAACGATACTTTGATGTGGATGACGGTATCATCCGCCACAGTGGGACGTGAAAAATTGCACTCAGAACAAACAAAACTCCATCCCAACAGAACATCAATCTCTGCAATAACACTCGAGACATCGATCAGAATGGATTCGATCGATTCAATACGATGTACCACTTGCTGCAATACATTGTTCTGAAGATCCACTATAATTGCATGGATATCTCCGTACTTCTATAAATGAGTGTGCCGACGAAGTGCCACAGAGTCCAGACTGCGAGCAAGATCTGTTTTATAATACACACGATCTTCTGTATGGAACTGATACGTAAAATCCGATGGAAACTGAGGGCAAACGAAGGTGGTGGTGTCAATCTCTAACTTCAGAATCACTGAATAGGGAATGACTAACAGATAGCATACTGCAAATAATCGTTTGTGAGGAAATCGTACTTCGAGGCATGAACACATATTCCCAATCCTCCAAGCCCCCATTCTGAGCAAGCTCAGGGATTCTACCGAGTATCTCCTGCTTTGTTGCCACTGTACATTCGTCCAGAATGTTCGGCATGCTATCATGAATGGTTCGATATTCATCCAGTAGCGAATCGACTCCCTCTCTTACATGCATTTCCTTCATCTCTGCAGACCGTTTGAAGTCAAATACTTGCTGCAGAAAGAAGGCAAATTGAGTGATTTCCTCTCCTCGAAGTAGTGAAGGTGCCAATTGAATGAGTTCTGGGATCGTAGATCTGAGGATGAGCGTATGTGACAAACAACCACTTTGAATAACGAAGCATTACCTGGAGAATACGGCCAATTTCCAAGATGGATTGGGTTGAATCCATGAGTCGTAGCCAATCTACTGCCGAATACTGATAGGAGAGCACTCGCTTCACTATTTTTGGGATATCGGAGACATGTTGGAGTTCCTTTTGAAGAGACTTTGTTAATTCGCTGATCTGCGGTTGTTGGAAGAATTCAATCGTGTTGTGGCGTGCCTCAATCTCGACTTTGTTCGTCAAAGGACACAGAATCCATCTGTTCGTGAGAGTGACTCAATTGCTACTGTTTGAGGACCTGTCTTCCTATGGATGTTTTGGTTCGATCCAGCAGGTTAAACATCGTGAATCCCTGCTTTTCGCGCCCCATTCCCTTGATGAGCGATGGGTGTGTGACCATAGAATAGATGTCGAGGCTGTGAAGGGAATACTAACTGAAAGGAACAGTCTCCATCATACCCTGTCAATCATCATGTAGTTGTCGAGCTGAAGAAGAGTGAATGCGCGGATGTGACAGGAAGGAGCATCTCCCTCCATCAAATCATGTGACTGAAATGTAACGATGTAGTTGAGAAGACAGCCAAGAGAACGGATCATCTCCTTCGCCTCTGTATCAATGATACTCGGAAGAAGGAAAGCGCGATTTGCTGTTTGAGAATCATCGAGCTGAGAGGAAGCAGACAAAGGGCAGAATGTTTCAATAATTCGTTCCAGTGCCTTTTTGTAATCATCTATTTGTAACGTGAAGTGGTATTCTACATAATATTGGCTTTTGAAAAAGAATCTGTGGTGGTTTCTCGTAAGTGATATCTTTCGCCGCTTCATTGATTGTATTTGGGACATCTTCTGATATCTTTGCACTATCAATTCAGATCACTCAAAACTGGGACTTTAGCAAGATCTTGGTTGGCATTCGCTTAGTGAACACTAATAAATATAAAAGATATGGGATGTACAATTTGATAAAAATAATTCCAGACTATCTGCAAGAGAGATTTCACAGATTTCGACTCTTTCGTCTGTATGGAAATAGAAGGAGATTCCAACACTATTATTTAGATACCTTCGGATGAGTCTACTTTATTCCACTAATCGATATGGAGCAGATAGTCTAATTATCAAATACAAAAGCAGTGCATTCCTCATCGATAATATCTTCAGAATCTGAAATAGAATCAGACAAACTCATTAGAAAATAATAGTAGAGAACGGACCATTTCCCTCCAAACGTGATTGTGAGAAAACAAGAAAAAAACACAAAGCAGCACCTAAACTCCATTCCACATTCTTCCCATCAATATTTTTAACGAATAATATCTCGTTCGCTCTTGGTCCAAAGGAAATCTTTGAAAGTATTTCGTGTACCCAGAATCCCTGCATGTCAGCGAATAGTAAAAAACTTACTTGCAATATTCTATATGGCAACAACTGATATGTGGTAAAAGCATGTTCATTTCCAACATCCCTCACCAGTTGACTAGATTTGATCATCCTAATATCTCCTACTTCCAAGTGAGTACGTTAGCGCTTCTCATCTGAAGAAGCAACTCCGTAGCATTGTACAACTTTCCATTTGTTGACCCAATTCCATCCATGGCACGTGATTCAACAAAAGAAAAATAATCAGCTACGTAAAATAAAAGAGACATTCCATAGAATAGTTTCGAAGTCTGGGGCACTTCCAATTGACTGAATCCTGCGGATCGAGAAATATTCAAAAAAACGTCATGCACGAGTGTGTTACAATCGTCAAACTACATTCTATTGCTTACTACATAGCTACTTGAGCTGTCCCTAAAACCACTTGTTTCCCGCGGAACTCGCTATACCCTAGGGGATAGCAGGGATTCTCCACCACGTTATCTTGTGTATTCAGTAGATACTGGACAACATGCTCGATTACATTGTTTGCACCCATCGAAGGAAATGACCTGGCGACTGGAGATGAGTTTGGGGAAAAATAGCCTATTTCAAGACTTTCACCGCCTAGATCACATGCACCAACTGTGTTTTCTGGATTTCCAGAAATCGAAGAATAAGTTCCACTTAGGTAGTTGGCAGCATAAAGACCAAATAGAGCTTCCTTCTCACCTACATGGGAATAGAATGCCGAGAGTACCTGCAAGAACTGACTTCTTCTTCAAACGGAAGGGAGTTGAAGAATCATCGATAGCATCGAAAAGAAATCTCTGCTCTGATATGGGGAGTTTGCGTACTCCTCCAGTTGCATAAAAGTCGAGTGGGACATAGGACTGAATTAACCCATGACGTTGAAGACACAGTGACACACTCGAAAGTAATTCGCGCACATTTCTTTTCACACCCGCGCGATCAGCAACAAACGAACTAGAGTAACACTCACAACATAACAATACCTCACTCCAGGTTCAATGGTACTCATACATATCTGCGTGATATTCGCATGCTGTTTGTCTCTTTCATACACTAGAAGGCGACTACCTGAGCTGCAAGTGAGAAAAGTTCCAAAAGTTGGTACCTTCCAGCGTCCACAATTGCTACAAATTGATTCTTTTCAGTGAAATAGGAGGAAGGGAAACCTACGTCAAAAGCAGACAACTTTTGATACTAATCCATGGAAGGACGATACTACCTAGAATACATGTAATACTCAGTGTAAAAACGAGTATTGAGTATTGCATACCACAATAATGAAACTCCTCATAGAATGTTCGTTGTCAAATAAATAATAGTAGATGTCAAAAATTCAATTGAGTGAGTCGGGAAGACGACTTCTGAGAGATCTGAAGAATTTGAAGCGTGATCCTCCTGCAGGAATTGGCGCTGCACCTGTTGATAATAACATTTATGTACCTATGGTTTGGTTGTGCTAATATATAGAAATGGGAAGGAGTTATTATCGGGTGAGTGGCAAAATGGGTTTCTTAACATATAGGCCTGTTGATACACCGTTTGAAGGAGGTTAGAGGTAAAGCGTGGAGTATAACTGTATTAGGCGTTTTTAAACTTCTCCTTGAATTCCAAGATAACTACCCAAATTCTGCCCCTAAAGTCAAATTCTTAACACGTATTTTCCACCCAAATGGTAGGCACTCTGTTTCTTTGTGATGGTAGTATATGGTGATGGACGTATTTGTTTGGATATCCTTCAAAGCCAGTGGAGTCCAGTGTATGATGTTTCAGCTGTTCTTCTTTCCATTCAAGTTGGCCTTTTTGATGGAGTTAACAGTAGTCCTTATTGAGTGACCCAAATCCTTTGTCTCCTGCAAATTACGAAGCGGCACGTTTATACACAGAAAATAGAACAGAATATAATCGTCGTGTCAAGCAAGTGATTCAGGAAAATGAAGAAGAGAAGTGGTGTGTTTGTTGAAAACAATGCAAAGAGTGAGTGTATTCTCTGACTCGCATATCAACTGATAATCACCATTCAGCAACACTCGATAGAGTACACCCGAGATAGATACAATATAGAGAGAAGATATGTCATTCATGTAGAGTGAGCTTCTAGATGAAAAACAAGAAAAGATCCAACATAACAAAAGTGAGTGAGAGTTTGGACAAATACTTGTTTTCAGTTGTAAAAATAGTAGTGAGTGATGTAGCATTGACATCTATTCCTTACAATACAAGATCGCCACGACTCTCTGAAATCTGAAACAAGTACAAGGTCTGTCCTTCTGTCACACAAACTAGATATTTTTCATCTCGAGAGATGATCAGATGAGAAATGCTTGCTTTGTCGATCCCTCTTCGGAAGACTTGGATTCGCTCCCCATTGTTGACATTGTAGAGACGAATCAACGTGCCTTTTTCGGACACAGAGGCCAGTAGAGACCCTGAATACGATAATGTCACGTTTCGAATCCCGTTGTCATGTGCATCTAGATGAAGTAACCCAGCATTATCGCTCTAAGAGAGAGAAACGAAGGAAAGAATACAAGGATGCGAAGAGCACCTCGGTCCTTTCCTGGAATCACAATAGCCTTCGAATTGATGGCTACCAGGCCGTATTCGTTTTCAGCAGTTAGATATTCCTGCTGTTTTCGTAGGGAGCACAGCTCGTATATATATGTCTTCTGGATAGTAACCACAACGAGTCTATGTGATACACTACAACAACAATTACGTTTTTGAAGTGATGCATACATGTAGTACTTTTGTATTTACATTAATTTCTCCAACGAATCGAGCCTTTGCATCATCCCAAATCATGACCTAACGCTTATGCATTACAACAAGGAAGCACAGTATTTGGAGAAAACAATGGCTGCTTTCCTCCTCCAACCATAGCAAGGATATTCGAGTGTCCAAGTATTTCTACAAGACCAATTCCTCCTTTTTGGAAAGCTATTCCTAAGGTCAACAAAACTGATCAACTTCTTGAAAACAATTTCCTAAAAGGATGGCATTGATATACAGCAAACCCATTTTCAAATCCACAAGCAAGGTACACTGGAGGTAACAAACTGAGCTAAGAAAAGTACCTCCATCAGCAGTAAATGAGGAGCATAGCATGGAAGATCGATCCATTTAGATAATAGAGGATAATCCAAAAGTTCGAGGGATTTTTGCGTTTTGTTTTTCATTCTTCCAAGACTATCCAGAGTTTTTATGTCGCAGGACAACACAGACAAGAGGATACTAAATGATCTGAAGGATCTGACAGTTGATTCGCGCACTGTATTTGATTTTGGGAAATGAGATGATGATTATAGCTATGGATACGTGTGAAATTCGCACTGGACAATATGTATTGGATGCAAAAGGCTCAGGATGTGGAGGAGTTGTGTGCTTGTGTAAAAACGATCTTATCGTCTGTTCCTATTTCATTTCAAGATGACTATAACCACCGTATTCGGAAGTATGTTTTATTTTCCATTTCTCACTGTAGTGAATGTTACAAGATCTTTAAGAAAATGCTCTCAAAGGGGATTCCAAACAAGGAAATTAAGTCTGCTATATTGAAACTGTCATTCTCTGTAGGCTTGTTTTCCATTTGTGATGTAGCTCTTTGCTGGTGAAAATGAGCTGAATGGAAAGGTAATCATCAATGTAATTGACTACCTTTTACTAACAGGAGAGTCTCTAGAAAAGACCTATGCTGACAACTATCTTCATACGATAGAAACTCTTTACTCGAATTTCAGATCATCTTCAGAAGCATTTATTCATGTAGCGATACTATTTATATGTCAGTATAGGCAAGAAGTGACAGTAATAGCTCTGACTCTCCTCGTTGCATTGGTGCAAATGATATAACGAATAGAGAGTGGCTCCTTTTCATCGCAAAATATGATACCGGAAAAGACAGTTCAACCATCTCTTGAAAGCGAATCAACTCCAAAAATGAAGTCGAGAAGAAGATCGTACTCAGTTGATCTGGTGACTAAAGCGACAAATCGTCTAAACAGTGAACGCTTTTCAGATATAACTGTGGTTGCTTTTGTGGACTATCATCGATAGTATTCTCCTATTACACCTGTGATGAATTCGATTCTTGTTTTGGAGCGTTGCTTATTTGTTGCGATTCGTCTTTTTCATCTTTTTCCCGATTTGATATCGAAGCATCGAGAACCATTAATTCGTTACGAAGTGATTCTCTTTTTATTGTAGAAGCTCTCTTTAGGATGTTGGAAGTACCCATCTACTCTCCTTCTTCTACCTCTGAAAAGCAGTACAGCTTGTATCTGCGAGTCCTCATATACTCTATGTTTTATATGGGGAGTCTATTTCATCTCTTTTGTATCACACAACATGAGTATTATGATCGTATTGCTTGTTGCGTCATTCAGTTGTTTGTCTATTTTCCGAAGTCCGATGTTCCTTCTTTTGAATCGAATGAATGATAGAATGTTCTTCGAGAGTTTCTCATTTCTGATATTGCAGTTCTTTGCAGCGATCAGTATGTTCCCCGAGTCTTTCTCCAGTACCTCTCTTTTCTTCTAAACAGTGGGATTCTGTTCGATAAGAATCCAATCACTGGCTTATCCACTTCAGAGTACTGTTATTCGACGCTCAACAAGATCATTACATTCTACTGTAATGAACTCACTATTCGAGATCTTCAGAATATAGTTTATCGGTATTGCTCCTATATTGAGAACCCTGAAGCTGATTTCAAGATTGCTCGCAAATTAATTATCATACTTACGAAATTAGTCGGAGTGATGCGTCTTCATATCAGTAATAATCGGGAGGATGTCTGTAAGGTTATGGCTTCTTTCTGATATAGTACTTATGCTGAATCGACTCTATATTACTTATGTAAGGAAAATTGAAGATATCCGAAGAGTGATCAAACGAGTATCTATCAGAGTATTGATTCATAATAGGATTGTCAAGTGAGGAGTATTCGAAAGGCATATAAAGACTATTTGCAGAATAATGTTCAATACTCTGACTTTGTTCAAGGTGTTGAAAGTCATCCACCTTCAGCAAGTTATGATGAAAACGGTATTCGAATCGTACCTATAGGATGTGAGCAGGAGCTGGGAGATATTGTAGTGAAGGAATCGCAATATATTACAATTCTCCTTCTTCAACAGATATGTGTTGCGGCTGCAGAGATTGTGAGTTTCCATAACCATCCGAATCCAAATGAAACGATTGTTCAACAACCTAGAACTCCTACTTTGCATCCTGAAGATGGGATTGTGGCACATGTAGAGTATCCAGCAGTAGACTCAGCTACAATCCCAATTAATGATGGATTCATTGTACTGATTTATCGTTATCTTGTTAGCATATTTGATTGTGGTGAGTTGTTCACTGTTGGTGAGGGGCAAAGCCGAGAGCAAGTTACTTTTATATCGTTGGCTGATGACTAGTTAAACCAATGCATTCGCCACTACTCTGATGTGCTGAGTGAATTACCAGGAGATGTAAAACGCATGGTACTGAGCTCTGCCTTTCCCCATATCTATGAATCCATAAAAAAGAGCCCTATTCTTTTGACTTTTGTTGAGAATATTGTGAACAAAACTCTAAGTACCCATTACACCTCGATTGTACTTATCGATTTTATCGTTTCTCATCTAATCGTTTTATATGTTATCGAACTTTATTCTTAGGAACTGGAGAAAGATACGAATAATCCTCCAATCTTGATTTCTTTGTTCAGAATCTTTGGAACGAGGCTTCGGAGCGATAATATAGAGGAATCTATGTTTCGACCTTATTTCCGAGTACTCTATTTTGATGTTATTCATTTACAGCAACTGCTAACGGAATGCATTCGTCTCTTGATAAATTCTTCAAATTGGATGCCTTATTTGGATTTGCTTTACAATTGCTTTAGCATTCTTCAGCATACAAAGCTTACCGAACTGCCAAAAGACCTACCTGTACTGTATAACGAACTGATTCCACAGTTACTTCACTTAGCACATATTTGTGCAGATAGTCAGGTTAGAGAACGTATTCATGAGATTGTTTTTCATTTACCCATTGCAAGTGGAAGCAGTATGTATCGATTCGTTAGTTTTTTGATGCCATTTTATATCCATGCCCTTACAGGACCTGACACTCTGTTGATTTCAGGTTTGTAAAATACTAGATTAACATATAGCTATAAACTACTTCAATACATTCTTTAATGAAAGCTCAACAGACTCAATGGTAATGATCATATGCAATGAACCATTTAAATCACGGTTCATTTCTTCTCTTACAAATATCCTCCATACTACCTCAAGCAGTTATATCATAAAGCTGGTGATTTCATTGTTGGGGAAACTTGGAGGTCGAACTCGAACTCTTTTGAAGGATCGGATTGATTTGGCTAGCTATTCTTTTTCTAGGAAGTTACTATTACAGTATGATGAACATTCCTACCTACCAATGGATTCTTATATCATTCTTACAGTATCGCTATTGGAACGAAATCTTATTGTGAAATCATTGGAGGATTCGGAAGTTACATTAAGCCGAATGTTGCATTGTACACGATCATCAATTGCTCGATTACGCAGCATCCGTAGGTCATACAAACTAACTGCTACTCGGAGTTTGGAGCATGTATTCTATCTTTGCTGTGAAGGTAAAGAAATTATCATTAGTCCAAGCAATTCATATCAGTTGAAAACAAATCTATGTTCTACAAAATCGATATGTCATCCTACGAGTGATCAGTGTCAGCAGGATGAAATTATATCTCTTCTCTTCTATGGATTAGTACTGGCTTGCTGTGATATTGAAATTCGAGACGAGGCTTTCACGATTCTGCAAAGAATAGCTTGCTATATGGTAGGACTACTCATCAACTACACAGGAAAAGGTCAGATCGATCCCCCTCCTTCCATCCCCTCTCAATATTTATATGCTGTAAGCCAGGATGCATTAGGAGTCGTTCCAATCCCATTTCCTCTAACGATTTCTTTCCCACCTGATATTCTTTCTCCTGAATTGCTAGTCAGAGTCATTGCTGTGTTGCTGGAACGTGAAATTCCAAATGCAGTGGAAGTGGTACTGGATATCTCGAACTACATGACAGATATACTGATAGATATGATTAGTAATAAGCGTCAGATGCTATGGGAAATAGTACCTACTGTCGAATTCTTTATTACTACTATTATGAAACATGCTGTCATTAGTAATTGGAGATGCAAAGTAGCAATAGGTTCGATTTTCAATTCTAGATGAACACTCTTATTGTATTATCAAGCTGGTGTACGTCCTTGATGGATGTTGTCGTATCTCGAATGGCCCCTATGCTCATCCGAAGTATCATGGACTTGCTCTTAGTTGTTCCTGCAAAGTATATTATTCAATGCATGGAAACATCTCGCCAGTTAATTCATTTCATTCTGGTAAAAGTGTTTAATATTGAGGTCGATGCATCGTATGATTCCCATAAAGCTATTCGAATTAGAATATCCCACGTTTATATCGAAGCAGACAGTGAACCTGATATTGCTGTTTTTTTGGAAAAAGAGAAGGAACTGTTGCCAAATCGACGCCGTGACTTTGCTGTAGTTATTGTAGATTCTCTTTTTCGTTTTTATGGACCTGCGCATGAACTTGCTCGAGAGACAATCACTCTTTTGTCAGAATCTGACCCAGAACAGCTACTATTTAAAGAGATCGTTGAGCAACTTCGAGGAAGAACTGAATTTGAGTTAGTGGGAAAGCTCACGCCTCAGATCCAAATGAGGTGATTTCTTTTGAGTATCTTTATGTGTAGTGTCTTCTCAACAATGGAGATAGCATTGCGTCTACATTTCTTTTCTGTTTTGGATCCAATTGTTTTTGCTGTAGTGAGAGAAGCTGCACATCTCTTTGATTCGAACTCGAAAATTAGTGACTTGATTCGTTTAGTGGCTCCAAAGGACTGTAAGTCTAGTAGATCCATTTTACTTGTAGATACTGATGAATACTATATTCCATTGAATGGAAACGGCTTCACATGGGGGAATCCATTGAATGTAGATATGTATGTGATCGTACTGCGACTGATGCAAGTATTTATTCTTCAGCGCCAGGCGATCATTGATCAGCATGATCCACAGTACACAGAAGCACTCCAGCAAAGTGCGCTTCTCAATAGTGCGATCTATATTTGTCTCTATCCATCAGTGAATTGTGCCTGTGAGTACGTTATCAATATTGTTAAACCGATACTGCCCTATATTCTTTCACTCAATAATGGAGTTAATAGTCAAGCTTACTTCGATGCGAATAGTAATATGGAAGTGCTGATGAAACTGAGTCAGGAGATACTCTCTGGAAAGGATGTATCGCCGCATTATATACGTCGAATCCGAATTGTATATGAAGTATTTGACGCTTCTGGGAAAGAGAAGATAATAGTAGCCACGATTCAACTTCTTCAGCAAATCAAGAATTATCTGAGCCAGTCTCGACAAGTTGTATCAGAACCAATTTTTAAGACAATTTGTCAGTTATATGGTGTTATTAGCGAGGCCAATCTCGAAACTCGTCATATTCAGTTGGTCCAGCAAATTCATCCCCAGATGATCGATATATTGAATCGCCAGTGTCCTTTCCTTCCCAACTTGATGGTGATCGTTGAATTTTGCGACTTCATTTATCTATAGAACGATTCAATTGCTCAAGTAGCCAATCGCTGCCCACATATGTTTGTGGATGTCATTTATTCGTTCTTCAAGAGTATTGATATGGTCTCGGGCAATTCAGTTTCTTTTTACAACCATTTTATAATGACTTCACAGTCGTATCATTCTTTATTCTTAAGCTGTGATCTGACAAATCTGATGAGAGAATATTGCCAGCAATGGGAACGATTTGGTGAATTGATTATTAACTTTCTGCAATCTTCTAATTTGTTCAAGGTAATGACTGATCCTTTTTTGAAGAGTAGGCGAATATTGTCGTTCAGTACATTCTTCAGCTAGTAGAAATGATTCTGCCATTTGATTGTAGTTATCATTTGCTCTTCATCTCTCACACGAGTTTTATTCTCCAACAATCAAAGCATCCCTTATTCACTTGTGGAATATTCAGATTAACCGAATAGGACAGTATGCTCAGGAGAATCGAAAGCGATATGAAGCTGTCGTGGCTGCAAAAACGATTCAAGATGTACCATTCTCGCCAGAGACATATGAGGGAGATAATAATTCCACAATCGAAATAAATACTCTACTACTCTCTAATTGTATGCTAATTGATTTTGTACTCACTTATTCTGTGTTGTGATATAGGATCCTTCCGTCTCAAATCGTTTGGCAACTGTGTTCAGCTATAATCTTCTTACTTCG
This sequence comes from Blastocystis sp. subtype 6, assembly GCA_000963415.1. Classification (NCBI taxonomy): domain Eukaryota; class Bigyra; order Opalinata; family Blastocystidae; genus Blastocystis; species Blastocystis sp. subtype 6. Next base: position 19,176 of record JZRM01000124.1, on the reverse strand, counting down.
ATGGATTCGGTGAAGAATTACTTCGAAATTGAACTTCCTAAGAGATTAACTGCGGAGCAGCGAGGGAGTGTGATGGTGTATCAAATGGTTTATTCTCCTATCGTAGTGATTTGTTGTCAGTTCTTCAAGACTCTTCACTGAGTGATTCGAAAAAGTGCTGTGTTATTTCCTATAGCATCATTCCATTGCTATCTGCTACATGCAACAATCCCTCTATGGATCTTCAAGTTGCGATTCCAGATTCATTTCTACTTCCTTATATTCGTGAATTTCTCCCCTCAATTCCCACAAAGACTATTGTAAATTCGAGGCAATACCTGTGCTCATTGCTTCAGTTAAATTCACTCCTAATCAAGTACATCACTTCTCGTGTCAAGGCTGAGCAGGTTCCAATATACACTTTTGCTACCGATTTATATGGATCTACAGATGGACTACTCCAAGCGTGGTCTTTATTTTTCCAATGCCAGTATATAAATTCTGTGAACTACACTGGATACCATGCTGTACGTCTATATGTGAATATATTACATCTGTTTGAAAACCCTAACCAGGAATTGATCTTGAAGTCGGCAAAACTGTTGAAACCAGCACTTCATCGTCTTGATCGTGATAACAAGAAGAAAATCTTTGCACTTGTACGCCAGAATATGTATAGAAACGAACATATTCTCGAACAGCAGATCCATATCTGGAAGTTGATTGTTTTAGATCCTGAGTTCTTCTATACTTATCGCAAGTTGCTATCACCTGACATTATTTCTGGACTTCGTCACCTGAGTATATTGAGTCAGAATGCATATAGTAGACGCGAGCTGAGCTTAAATATCTTGAGTGTAATTACATCGTACCGTATGCGTGAGATTAAAGAAGATCCAAATAAAGGTTATTTTGACTATAGTGGTGAATGTTTAGTGATATCAAAGGAAGGACAGGCTGCAGGAATCTTTCTGCTTATCCAGATGCTAAATTTCGCCTCACGAACAATACTAATAAGTTCAACGATTATTTCTGAGCAAGGATTATGCAGACAAGGATTCGTTCTGATTCGTAGTATTCTATCTCTTTCTGATCAGATCCCTATCGATCTGAATACAATTGATAAACTGTCCTCTCGCTATGAAAGAACACTACTGTTTTATGAAGGGCAGCGTACGATTCAATCGATTGTTACCATCTAGAACCCACTGAAGAGCAACTCTATCAAATGGCAATGCCACTGATAGTGACGTTTCGTATTTCTGTGATGGCGATGTCTCATGGTAGAGCTGATTTTCTGGAGAAAAATGCAAAGAATTTACTGGTAAAGCTTCAGCGAATCTCAGAGTACATTGATCATAACTATATTTTTTGCTCACTAATTGAGATTCTGCCGGAACTATTCACTGCTCCTACTCCTTATACAGGCAATACAGAAGAGTTGCTAGTAGGGGTGCGTGATGTGTTATTTACTATCTTTACCAAAGATATTAAGCAGATTACCTCTCAAACAATTACCAAGGCAACAAGAATCTGGCGAGTGATATATCTTATTCGTGTAATACTCGACAAAACGCCATCGGTGACCTCCTTTTTTGCATCAAATATGCTATATTTCTGTAAAGAATTGCTTTCGGTTTACATGCAATACTTGGCAAAGATTCCAGGTTCACTGAGGGTATCTCCCCAGGCTTCGAATGCGTAAGCAAATACAGATGGTATCATAGATAGAGCTGTGGATTTTCGGCTGTTGGATCTTCCTCCCATGCCTGAGCTTACTGATATCGAAGTGGAGTACTCTTTACTATTGCTTATCGAATTGTTGGCGAATAATCTGGCATATTTGAACGATCATCATTCTACATTCATTACCTTCATTTGTTCATTCTTCAAAAATGTTCAGAGGCGTGAAATCTTGATTCGTGTATTTCAGCTCATCGATCGATGGACAAATGGCGAAGAGGAACTGCTCTCACTCCAAGATCTACGCCAGATTTTGTTTATGATCATTGAGATTCGGTCGTTAGTAGAAAATGTGATGTACATTGGTGTTATTCACTCTTATTGGTCATTCATTTATACCCTATGTATTCGATTTGTATGTTTTATTTGTGCTGGCTATTTGTTAGGATGTGCTAAACAGGGAGGATGATCAGGATCGAGTGATTGTGTTTCTTCGTTTATCTATTCTCAGTGGAATGATTTCATCGGATCCATCCATTCGTCAACTCTTTCGCCCTCTGTTTTACAAAATTATGCCAATTAGCACCTTTGAGCGACTAAAATACTTGTTCAATATTGTAGAAGTGACGCTGATTCATGATACATAGGAGTTGGACTATGCAGTGAAAAGGAAGTGGTTACCTCTCTTTGTAGAAGTCCTGATTCGTTCGAAAGATATACATCATTCCTTCCATTTCTCTCCCGAAATGCGACTCTTTCCAGAAATAGCTATCACTCCGGACCCAATAGAAGAGTCATTGCCTAGCTATATGAAACAGATATTACGTGTCATGTATCAGCGAAGCAAGCTGGAATTAAGTGATGTTGAAGGTAATATACTGGAACTTGCCTATGGTGATATGCGAATTGCAGCAAGGTAGGAAATAAAGAATATATAGCATGTAGTTTGTGGGTTGACCTCTTCCCATTGACTTGGTCTCGCTTCTCAAAACAGGAGCAAGTTGAACTGACTCATGGCATTGTCAAGTTTTTGAGTTCTGATATGCATATCAAGAGTTCCTCCTCAACCCATCTTATGTGGGAGGAGTTGGATCGAGACTATAAGCAGTGGGGTGTTAACATTGTATTACCGTTCTGTCAACAGGCGACATCTCGATATGGAAATCTCCCTTATACATCAGGCACACAAGTGATTCTTGAGGGTATTCTGCACTGTGACCCGATGCCTCAGATTCCTCCCGTACTCCTTGTATATCTTACACAAATGTATATTGGAGGTTCTCAGGCATCAATTATACTTGAGAGAATGATCAACGAGTGTAAAGATGGAAGGCAACAAAGAAGTTATCTGCGTTGTCTCTATAAGATATATGAAAATCTCAACGAGATGGATGCCTTTGCAGCGATGGTTAAGGATATCAATATCCCAGAACTCCACAATGGAATTGTACTGGAGCGATATGGAAAATTCGAAATTGCTCAAGTGTCTTACTTGGAAGGCCTTCGTAATGAGCATTTAATTTCTAGCAGTGAGGCATTACGATTACTGGAATCGCGATGGAAGATGTGCGCCTTAAATCTCCGCCAATGGCCACTATTGTTACAGTATAGTAGAATCAACGATAATTTGTGGTTGGAATTTTACTGTTCGGAGAAGAGTAATATTTGGCTGTAATCATTGATAATTGACTTAAATCTAGAAATATTCTGCCGCAGTCTTATTTTGCTTTATCTAGGACGATCGATCTCAGGACTATTCGTTTCGAACTCTTATTTGGTCATTTTCAACTGATTCAAATGATTCGAACTGGAAAGTGCAATATGTCTTTCCTTAATAACATTCTTATGTTATTCCGATCTGTACTCTGTGTTCTTCCTCATCAACCAGTGAATCAGTATGACCCAGTCCTTCATTTTATTTACTGCTACTCCGATATTGCGTCATCAGCCGCCTTGTTAAGTATTCAGAAGCCAACAAGTGACAATTATTTCCTTCCATTTTTAAAATCATTCGATGAGTGTCTGATGAATGAATCTGATCCTCTTTCTCTCTGGGATGATATTTACTCGTGGCGTGCATCGTTTTGTTCACATTTAATTCAGTCTGGAACGCATGACAAAATCAAACAGTATATCAATCCGTCTAGCTATATTATTCGCTTGGCAGATATCGCTCGTTTGCAAAAGACTCCAAGTGTTGCAAACGAGTACATGAAAGTACTTCCAATCGAGCCTCGAGATAAAACAGAGTTGTATGAGCGTTGGAAGGAAAGGATTCAGATCATGACTGATCTTGGTTTCAAAGATCCTTCAGTGCTGACTGAGCTGGATGGCATTGGATCCGATTCTCTTACCAAATCTCAGTGGTCTACTGTTCACTATCTGCAAGGCAAATACGAGTTGATGGAGAATAAGATCGATGAGTCAAGTACATTTTTCCAGAAAGCAATTCATATGGATTGGAAGAACTGCCGAGTTTGGGAGAGTTTGGGAGATATGTATTATCGTCAGTGGTCTGAACGGCAAGATCCGAATTCTGCGCAGCAGTGCATGAATTGTTGTATCAATCAGTTGTTACTGAAGCCTAATAAGTGTGACGCAATGGATCGATTACTATTTGTCCTTTTAAGTTCGTTATCGAATAGCCAAGCTGTTGTTGTTACGTCAGATAATTTTTTGAAGATTCCAGAGTCTGTGTGGCTTTCTTATATTCCCTTCTTATTTTCTTATCCTTCAGATACTCAATTTCTGTTTTTTATTACGATTATTAGCAATCTCATTAAGAAGTACCCTCAGATAGTTTTTTATCCACTTACGGTGTTAGCTATGAATGCAGGAATGACCTCTACGGATTATAATCTTGTGCATACAACACTGTTACATGGGTCGATTACTGGATCTGCTGTTTTATCTTTTTCCTATAGTAATGCATAGAATGGTCCTATAAAGTCTAACTTGCCAATGAGAAAGTTAGTTTCTTTAGATGTATCAAATTGGAGTATCATTTAAACCCTAGAATGTTTCTTTTGTGTATAATACACTTCTCTCGTTACCTCAAAAACAGATTCCGCAGCTTCTTCTTTTTTTGGATACTTTGTATGCAATCCCTCATAATCCTTTTCTTGAACTGCTTTCAGCAATCGATGCGCTTCTTATGATTATCTATGACAACATTGCTATAAAAGGAGCAGATGTACTTTCAAATGAAGTGAGTGATGAGATTCGTTCAAAGCTTTCGGAGTTAGTTGAATGCTCATTTTCTGCATCCAAATCGGTACCTTCTACATTCTATTTCGTTTACCAATACGCAGAGCGCTTTCGACAAGATTTCGCACCCAAACTTTCAAATGAAACTCCTAATCCAAATTTCCCAGCAACTACACTTCTTCTCTATCAGCGGTTGCTACTATGGAAAGATTTTATCTTAAACGAGTACAAAATAGAGCATCTACGTTATTCATTTGAAATGTTCATGAGTCAATCCCGATTCTTACCTGAGTGTGTGATGATTCCTACTGCTCACTTTTCTGTCATGAACTATACAGTCTCCAATACAACCGTTCAGAATATTCATTATCACGACTGTTTTCCTTATAAGGACTTCCATGGAAATCGGTCAATTGACTTGGTTGACAATGAATCGAAAGTTCATCAGTTTGCTCTGGAACAAGTGCAAGCTGTTGATGCGCTTCTGGAAGAGCAAGTTGAGTTCTTTCAGTCTCATTTCGATTCTTTGATGGCTGATGTTCATCCAGTACAACAGCGCCATCTGCATTCTTCGATTCCCTCTTATATTAATATTGCACCGACACTTCGACTAGTTGCTACGCATTGCCAAAATATCTCGTTAGAAGGAATTTTACGAGAAGAGATGAAGGATGAATTTGATCAAAAACAGATGAATTATGCTTTGCAACTTTATTCTGCAAGGACAACAAATAGTCCTCTGGAAGAGGAGAGTCACAAAGATAGACTCATTCGTTATGCGTTTTGCTGTTGTTGATTTGTCACTTGTAGATTTACTCATTTGACCTGTATGTCTGATTATTATACATTCCGAAGTGAGTTTTCTCGGCAGTATGCGTATTCTCAGTTTATATCTTTTGTATTTGCGTACACTTATTCCACTGACTGATGAGTGTAGAAATCAGAATTATAGTCCCTCGAACATCGTATTAAACTTCCAGACAGGCGATGTATATGCGATGAATATACATGGTAACTATGTTTTCAAGGATCATTGCTATCTCCTTGCAGATCAAAGTGCTGTTCCTCTGCGATTAACTCCTAACATTTCCGAGTTTTTGACGAAGTATTATGAATTAGGTAGTTTCCAATTCGCACTCGGTTCGTTCGCATTGGCATTCCAGCAGAATGAAAAGACCTTGAAAACATACCTGAGGTTGATGGAACGAGAGAATATCAATTTGCTTATGCGGAATGAGGAGGTAGATGAGAGTGTGTTGCTCAGTCTTTTAAATGAAAATACGAAGTGGTTGGTAAATCGGGGAGTACAATTTGCTCCAAATGTGAATATTCGGGTATTGCAAACAAAGGAAAAGCTGGATAAAGCGATCGTTGATGCTGTCATGAAGAGTAAAAATCCTTCTTCGCTAGTCCAAATGCGTCCATCATTCTGTGCATGGTTTTAGTATATTTGTAAGAAACAATCGAGTTGAAAAACCAATAATCTCTTCCATATTTCCAATTCATTGACTTCACATTTGCTTCGAATACACCTCCTGTTCTTCCTAATGCAACACAGCAGATAACAGGAGGTTTCAATTCAGAAAAGTGAACAATTGGGAGGTCAACTCCATTCACAACATTTTGATAACGTGTGCCAATCTAGTTCATATCACTCATTCTGACATACCTTTTTTACATCCACGTCACCGAAGCACACCACCTTCTTTCGATTCTTTTCACTCAAGTCGTTTACAAAGTTCCGTCCATCGCGCCCTGCTCCCCACACGCTGAAATGATCAAGTGAATTCAGTACTCGACGTTCTAGTGCACGCAGTTTCACACGAAGAATCTTTCTTCGCGGAATTCTGGTGCAAGTATTGTGGTCATGCAGACTACGATCAATCCCATGCATCCCATGTACCGGTACATCAAAAGAACTTCGGGAACAATCCGCAGTTCACCATGGAGGTCTAAATGACGATGATAAAAGTCCAGATCCTAGAAATAGAAGCATAGTCAATCACTACTTCAGGATAAGGATCTTCAGATAATTGCTGGATATATCCACCAACACGATCGAATGTAGTGCGAGCCATCATCCACGTGGGTTGAATAACCAATACTTCGCGATACTGGTACATTTCTAAATCTTCATCTGTAAGTTGATTCATCCATTCGCTATAATGACGCATGCTATTCTCTGGTTTACGTCTACTTCATACACTTTAATCAGTCCTACTCAAAGCGAGTACCCACAAGAGCATTTGGATGCTCCATTAATACTTCGACTTGTTTTGCTATCCGGTTAGGATACATCACATCGTCTGCATCTTGAAAACAAAGATACTTCCCATGGCTCTGCTTCACACAGCAATTCTTTGCAAATCCACACCCTCCCACTGTTCCATTGTTTTGAGAATAAACAGAAGGAATTCCCTTCTGTTCAAAATGTTTGATCCACTTTTTTACGATTGAGTCAGAATTATCCGTTGACCGATCATTATAGATTGATAGCTATCTATTAGAATATGAAAAAAAGATACTTCCATGTTCCCTTTGAATGTTTGCTTGTCTATTCCTTCAAAACACTCATCAAGGAATTCCTCAGCATTGTGTATAGGGATCTAGTGGAAAAGGAAAACAATCATGCGTACAATGATAGAAACCTCAATCTCATCCGATTTCTCATTTTTATTACATAGCTGACTCATTCTCCATTTATACTTATGAGGAGAGAACAATAAATGAAGTGGGCGTTTCTTTATAATAGAATAGCAGTTATTTCTCGATGGCATATATATATAATGTTGAGCCAAACACAAATGGGAAAGTGGTACTGCACACGACTCATGGAGATGTAGATATCGAGTTATGGAGTGATCAAGCTCCTATTGCTTGTCGTAACTTTATTCAACTCTGCATGGAAGGATATTATGATAATACAATTTTTCATCGCATTATTAAGAAGATGATGATTCAGGGTGGTGATCCTACTGGAACAGGTCAAGGTTTTTTCTTGTCAATGCTGCTAATCCGTAGGTGGTGAATCGATCTTTGATAAACCTTTTAAAGATGAGATTAGTCCTCGATTGAAGTTTAGTCATCGCGGGATCGTTGCTATGGCAAATGAGAATAGGCCTGATACAAATCACAGTCAGTTTTTCATAACTCTGGATGTAACTGATTGGTTGAATGGAAAGCACACAATATTCGGAAAAGTCGTCGGAAACACGATATTTAATGTTTTAAAAATGGGTGAGCTCGCTACAGATAGTAATGATCGTCCCCATTATCCTCCGAGTATCAAATCAGTTTCGATCATCAACAATCCATTTCCAGACATTATTCCAAGGTAGGATTGCTCCGTGTTCTTTACTGAAGACGTCTAACCAAGGAGGTGGATCAGCAGTCGCAGAAAGACACCAAGCGGCAGGTGAAGAAGGTGAGCAACAAAAAGCTCCTCTCCTTCGCCAATGATGAAGATGAGGATGAGGAGGGACTATCTCGAGGCATCGTCAGCTTCCAAGAAGCAAGCGGAATTCTCCCGAAGGAAGAAGCTAACGAGGCGAAGGAGGAAAAACCAAAGGGAAATGCATGGGTTGAGAAAATGAAAGCTATGATTCGAGAGAAGGAAGACAAAAAAGAGTCGATGGCTGAAGCAAAAGCTAATGGAAATGTGGATGAATCTGAACAAAAGCAAAAGCAAAGACAAACTGCTTCGAATAATGTACAACGAACACCGGAAGAAGAAATGAAAGCACGAGTCAAGGAGAAAATCCGCGAGATGAAGAAGAAATCAAAGGAAGTTTGTCATGTGATTGCTCGTTTACTGTAGTTGGAGAAGGAAAAGCAGAAGAGGGACTCACTTGCTGCACTTGGAGACTTAGCGGGAGATAGAAAACGTCGTCGCGCCATGACTTCTTCCGAGCGAAACAAGCATGTCGATGGTTCCATCTGCGACTCACTATTAGACGATGGAGGCATTAGCCGCCTTCCGCAACACACTGAAGGAGGTCGATGAGATTGAAGAGGACTCGCCGCAGCAGGACGAACAGGACAAGCCGAAGACACAAAATGATATCTTGGCGACTGCTCGAACCGATGTGATTGACGATGATCCTGACGAAAATGCCGAGAATGGAACTCTTGGATGGATGAATCATAAACTAAAGTTCGTGAAACACTTTGAGGATAATCTGCGTGATGGGTCGTTTGAGCCAGGAGCTGATATGTACGTCACAGACGATCCTCTAGAGATGAGTCCTGTAGCCAAGCAAGGATGTAATGAAATGTAGAATGGACTTGAGTCTGTCAAAGAGAAAGTGGAGTTACGAAAGCGACCGATATCTTCTGCTTATCACCGCCCAGAACGATGGTGTTTTGTTTGTTACATAAATGTTGGGTAAACGCCATGCTGCTGGCACAACGAACTGCACAGATACATACAAATGGAAGAACTCAAGCACATTTCTCCAGATTTCGACTGGAGTGATGGCGTAAAATTGGAGAATGAGGTTATTTATTGTACATCTTCTCTTGGCCTGAATTCGCCTGTACTGTTCCAGCACTTTTTGCAACTATCTATTCAATCGAGTATGATATGCAGTTTATATCCCATATCATAGAATCAAATTCTATTGTCCTGGCGTCAAACTCAACATATGAAGATATATTAGTTATTTGCAAACGAAACGTAGGAGAAATAAATGTGTGAAATAGTATAGGGGCAAAATCTGGATAATGCGATTCAGAGTGGAGCAATGCGTTTAATCTCCGTGTGCTTGATCGAACAAGAATATGTTGATGATCAGTTTGTCCTAAAGAGGCAAGATGGGACTGAAATTCCAAGAGTACCTGCATCACAGCCATCACCAGCCACTTATATCAAATCAACTTTGCGAGATGGTTATAAACTATTTCTAGAAGAAACAAGGAAGTTGGCAGCACAAGATCCCACTTCTCCAGTTTACTTTATAATAGACGATATTTTCACACTGGGCTCAACAATCGAAGCGATTTCAGCTTCAATTCGTGATTTGCGTTGCTTTGTAGAAGACCACTTTTCTGTAGCGAAATGACTCCTTTTTCAGTTTAGAGTTACTCGCTTGTTCTCTGTCATCCGTGTGGATTGGATGATGACCGCAAGACGGTGAGCCACGAGGGTGTTTCTAACATCTAGTATTACCAGCTGGTTCACATGAGCGATGTCCAGTTTGCTCTGATGCCTCTCGCGACCGGGAACTCTTCTGTTGTGTCTGGCAGTGTAGGAATGGGGATATCGATCCACTGTAGTTGGTCGTGCATCGCTATCGCAACCACGATCGATTCAAATCAGTGACAGTTCGGAAGCAGGTCAAGATCATGGACTACAGCATTCGTCTGTTGGTTCCTGGTTCTTTCTAACAAATATGAGATATTACAACATCTTTGATATCAAACTATTTATAAAATATTCCCGGTTTCCTGTATCGCCTCCCTCGTTGAAGTGTTTTTTTACATTCCTGTAGCCTCCTGTAGGAGCGTTCAATTTGAACGGCCACAAAAAGTTGTTCGCTTCCTTGAAATGCTCTCCGACAGTATAGATCTCGTGAACAAGGTCCTCCAAGCAAATAATGTCGTACTGCTTTAGATGTTCTTTCACGATGTCGTTCGTCGACAGGGGAACTCTCTGCTTGTTAATTCGAGCAAAACCTCTTTTATAGATGAGATTTCTCACAGTAGTCACGGAAGGATAACCAAAAGCAATATAGGGGGAGATCAGTTCCAGCATTCTCTGTGTGGATTCATTAACGCGGATAAACACACCATTATTTATCTACAGCTCACAGTACACAACAGCAAGTACTTGTAATAAACGAAGTAGTTCCAAGATTTTTTTAGGCTTCGGAGGTACACCATTTATTCCCCGTATACGAATAGCGAAGACTAAACGACTACTACTTTCAGACAGCAATACACGATCATTGTGTACCTGACGTCGCTTCTTCACTTCCTCCCTTTCTTTCTAGCATTCACAAATTTAAATAGAACTACTTGCTGATATTCCAGTACATACTGCTCTGCGCGCTTGATATATTCCTGTTGGTAGAATATGCGATCCTACAATTAACAAAGGAGTAAAAGTAAACATTATCCTTTTTAAGCGCTTCAGCAGCTTGCTGCGCTTTTAGAAGTGCGTTGCGTTTCTCTTTGAGTCGAACCGACTCCGGAATACGCATAACAATCAAATAAATACAAGAATAGAAAAGAGTATAGTGAGTCTTGAAACGGCTAGGACTTTATATTGTCCTTATCCATCCTCGAATTATTGTCTCCTTAATTTTCCATGAATACTGTATCAATTGCATAATGACTAGCGTGATCTTTTAGGATTCTCTACATTCTCTGCTAGCTGAAGTCGGAATTCAGTGTTCTGTTGCTAAATCATTGGAAACAGTATTTTCCTGGATCAAATCAACAGATGAGTATTGTATTTAGTGAAGTTGTCAATGGTAGTCGTTGTCGTCCATTTATTGAGAATTATTTGTGGAAACAGTTACGCAGCAATCCGGAAATATCTATTGAACCTCGTGAAAGTGCAGTATTTTTGGAGAATGAGAATAACTTATAGTTGCAAACAAATTTGAATATGGTTGATAGGTCAAATACTATTATAAAGTGTTCTCGTGAGTATCACATATCTTCATTAGGTTTAAATGAGGATGATGTTATTTACGCTGTTCCCCCCTTGCTGTCAATTATCGAAGTTTTCTGTATTTCGTAGTTTAAATTTGTAGCTAGTTGCTGAGACTCGTTACGAAGGAATCTTTATTCCATCTCTAGCCAAGCTAAAAGGTTTGGATTTAAAGACTGTACACTTGTATGTGAAACGAGGACTTTTACTAGGTGTGTTAGTAAAGGATCGTTCTTTCTGTGCTGGGTTTTTCTTCTTGCACAGACTCACGATTAGAAAGAAAAATAAGATTGTTTCAAAGGGAATTAAGATTTACCTCTCCTTCTATAAGCCAAAACATATCTTTGCTCCTGATTCTATCATGGATAAGGAGTGTCTGTCAGTAATCTCTTCCTATTTTTCAGAATGTAACGAAACGGAAGCTCCATTAGCTACAATCCTCCAATCAAAGAACATTCCTAAGAGTTCTTTCCCTTTCTTTCAGAGGTGTATCAGTTCCTACACTCCCGAAGATGGTCTTAGTTTGAAAGTAGTCGATGGTACTACAATAGTCGTATTTGATGCAAAATTGTATGTGTGGCCATTCTATTAATCAATAGATATGAGATTCAAACGAAGGTACAGCAAGAACCTGAAGAGGATGAAGAGGAAGAAAAACTCACGTATAATCCATATGAACGAGTATCAAATCTCCGACCGTTTACAATTCCTTTGACTACCTATTTGCTTCATTTGATGTCGTCTACTTCGAAGTCAACATTTTCTCTTACTGAACTTACCTCGATGACAGGATTGAACGTGAAGCGTATTGATCGTCGAATGCGTCAACTAGAATCACAGAAAGTTGTCACAAGTTCAATCGAGAATCGTGGAAGGCTATTTACAAAGGTATATCAGTTATCAAATGGAGCTGTAAAGAAAACTTCTTCTGTTTTCTCAGATTCGTCAAAGCGAACAGAGTCAACTCTTCAAATCCAACGAAAGCAAATGGTTCTCGATGCAGTAGAGTTATTGACTTTGCTGAATGGTAGTTGAAGAAAAATCATGTGATGTTAACTTCAGAAGTGCATAGTTTACTAACGTAGGATTCTGTATTTCTACTTCAATAGGGATCACTCAACAGAGTATGCTGTTGACCACAAGACAGTGATGACCGTCCTCCGAACTCTAAAGGAAAAGAAACTTGCAAAGTTATTTGAGGTTCAAACTAGCAATCCAGCTACTGAAGATGGATCTGCCTTGAAAAAGATAACGGTTGTTACCGAACTATCTTATTCAATTGATTCTCCTGAAGTCAAATCTGCAATTGCTCGCTATTTTGATTTACAGCAAGAAAAATTCCGAACGTGGAAGGAAGATGCTCAACGAGCCTCCTTACGAGAGAGTATCAATCCTCTATTACCGCTGATTTTACGTTTAAATGCATTGACAGCACTATTGATGAACTATTTTGTGTCAGGAGATCATTCTACGGAAGAAACGATGTGTTTGGATCCCGATTTATTTTTGGAGAGCAGTTCTTCCCAGCAACTGGCTGCATTATATGGGTTTGTAGATCAAGAAGTTGTAATATTGGAGCCAAATATAACTCCAGCTCCCCATGTAATGAGTAAATGGAAGGATTATTTTCTTGAGGATTTGAACATATTACGTGTCAGCGACTTATTTGGTTGGCTGATGAATAGATTCTTCAGGTAATCCAAATCGATGCAAATCAGCGGTATGTTCTGTCGAAAAATATTCGTGTACAGAGCATGTCTGGTGTGCTGTTTGGAATGGACATTACCAATCCATCTTCTCAGAATGCTCTTTTTCGCGCAATTCTTGCCTCCGCTTTCAATTTATCTAACGGAGGTGAAAATGATAACATATTGTCTCTGATTACGACTTCTGAAGCACGCGCATTAGTTCCTCGTTTGACTTCTGACTTAAAAAGTAACCGATCATGTATATCTTAATAGTAGGCAATATAAGAGCGGCTCGCTTATCGATTCTCTCTCCTGTTTGCTTTATCACTTTTTGTGAATGATAGAATCTTATTGTCCTTTCTCGCACATTCCGTAATTCGTATAATCGAATTACTACAAAAGAATCTGGTGCTCTTGAACTGACTCGTATTCTGTCAATTCGAAATTCTGTGGAACGCATTATATTGGAAGATAAAACCACTCGAAAACGAAATCGTGATGAATCGGATGCAAAGAGCACGCCTCGTAAAACCAAACAAGTTAAGGGTACATATGATGCATTTGAATCGTCGGATATTTCTTCTCTGAGTAGTGAAGATATGAATAAGTAAATATTCTTTACCGGTGGTAATATGTAGTATTTTACATTCAACAAATTCCCTGCTACTTGTAATTCAGTCAGTCGTATCATATGTTGGAACTGTTCTCTTGATTTATTGTAGTTTTTGAGTTTGAAACGGGCTCCTCCTCCAGAACATCTGCTGATTGATAATGAAAATGCTGTGTATCGTCTCTTCTGTTCACCAGTTTGATTTGTTTTTCTTTTCAACCAAAGAATAATCCTAACTATAAGATGATCGCGCATTTCATCAACACTGTTGTATCTCCGAAGGAAAGCGAGAACAGGGCCTTTCCTGAGGTGAATATGGAAGATACGCGCCGAATATATCTAGCTCTTTTCTCTCATCATGCGTTATCACTCTCTGTATTCAAGCTAGCAACTCCATATCAGCTTTCTGTGATAGTGGATACTCTTTATCCATCACTCTTCCCTTCGTTCACAATTCTACCTTCCAGCTTGGAAGATAACCAGACGCTTGTTCAACAGCGATGGAATCTTCTTCTCCAGAACACTTCACCACTCCGTGTCTCATTTGTAATCCACACCTTGCTATCCCTACTACGTCTTTATATAAACAAACAGTCGAATAATGACACAATAGCTGTTCTCCGCAAGATCTTAGCCGTAGTAATTTCTCAACATCTACAATATAGCTTGGAAGTGAGTATGAATTGAGGTTGGCTTTTTACTTTATTTGGAATAACTACCAACTGGTTGGATCAGCAGGAAAGAGTATTAGCACCTTTTATCTGAGTGAAGTTCCTGATTATGCAGTTTATCGTTGGATGACTTCAGGATCATTATCGGAAATTGGCAATATCGAGCAGAGTGAACGTGTGCTATCTCATGTAATCCTATTCAATCAGCTTTATCTTAGGGCATTCAAAGATACTCTTTCCAAAAAGATATTCTCTCTGGATCCTATCTACACCTGACATCACCTAATAATGATTCTAAAAACCCAGAGAAGGAGAATCGTTCTACTAGTTTAGGACTTGGATCCATCATCGTAATTCTGCTGTTAATGATAGGTGGACAAAGGCAACTGCATTTTGATAAAGAAACAAACAACATTACTGTTGATAATACTTCTATGGATGAATCATCCTGGATCTTATTGAAAACCCTCAACAGGAATCATCCTGAACGTTTATCATCGACTACTATGAAAAGAAGGGTAGAATCACTTATTCAGGAGAAGGGTTTGATGAGTCTGTGAATGATAAGTAGCGATGCTCTATTCTGATTTGCTCCATTCCCTGAGCGATGTCTCCAGAGAAGACCTTCAAAGTGCTTTGCAGCAGCTTCTGCAAGAGTCGAAAATCTATCAGTATTTTTCGCAATATGAGTGCTTCTTTGTGCATCACACCGACATCGCAAATTGGGCGACGAGGATAGGAGGGACTGTGATGCAACCATCATCGTATCTATGTATGGAAGGCCAGCTTCCGATCGATGCAACAAAGCATATCATGACAAAAAAGATCGTCTACTCGATCGTTAGTAATCCTGGCATCTCTCTGGTAATAGAGTTGAACTCATAACATACAGAACCGATTAACGAGACTGTTCAATGGAGTGCTGGAAATGGAGTTAATGATGCTTTGTGCAGATGTCTCTCGGCAGTACGATATCGAGTGTTACCAGACAAAACGAGTAGAAGACATTGGCTACGACGACGATGTGTTCGATGATGATGAATCACCTTCTCTTGTATCATTGTAGGCTCATTGAACCTTCCTTCTGACTAGACCTATTTACCGATTGGATCCAAACGTAGAGTACTCCTTCTTCCCTTGTGACCCATCGCTACATTCTTTAGTCTCTTTGTTTTGAGTTGTTTGAGGTAAAAAGAAAAGGGGCCTACACGGGAATCGAACCCGTGACCTCTCGCACCCTAAGCAAGAATCATACCACTAGACCAGCAGGCCACAAAACTAGACCGTCTAATGATAGACACTATTCTTGAGAAAATGCAAAAACCAACTTAACCGAATCTCCTCCATTCTGTATATCGAGCTGAAGAATACATCTAGTCTCCTAGGGTGTTAGTCGTAGTACATGAATCCATGTCAAGGGGATAAAATTGTTACTGGGTAGACTGGGATAAAAGAATCTATACCCCCACTGGATTTATACTTACTTTATAGATAGCAAAAAATAATGTCGTATTCATATCTTTTCAAGTATATCATTATCGGTGATACTGGTAGGCATTCAATTAATTGAAAGCGATAATGAACAGGTGTCGGGAAGTCGTGTCTTCTCCTTCAGTTCACCGATAAGCGTTTTCAGCCTGTACATGATTTAACGATTGGTGTGGAATTTGGAGCCAGAATGATCAACATTGGTGATAATCAGATTAAACTACAGATCTGGGATACTGTACTTTTTCTATTGTCTGCAGCTCATTCTGTAGGCTGGTCAGGAGTCCTTCCGTTCGATTACTCGTTCCTACTATCGTGGAGCTGCTGGCGCTCTTCTCGTGTACGATATTACTCGGCGTGAGACCTTCACACAGTTGACGAAGTGGCTGACTGAGGCTCGTGAGAATGGTTCTTCAAACATGGTTATCATGTTGATCGGAAACAAGTCAGATCTGAATCATCGGTAGCATTGATGACTTCTGCTAATGTAGTCGCACTGTGTCTACAGAGGAGGGAGAGAAATTTGCCGAGGAGAACGGTCTCATCTTCCTGGAGACCTCTGCGAAAACTGCTGCAAATGTCGAGGAGGTGGGCTTGGGAGAGAACGCTCATCGCTAGGCTTTTGTAAAGACTGCAGAGAAGATCTACCACAACATTGAAACAGGTGTAATCGATGTGAGCAATGAGGTGGGAGTTTCCAAGTCGTTTCATGCGTAGTCGAACGGAGTGAAGGTGGGTCAAAGTGATGCTGTGAAAGGACTTCAGGCGCCAAATACGGGCGCTGGACAGTCTCAGGGCGGGTGCTGTTAAAGAGAATGGTAGCACTTGCGGTACTTGTGGTATTATTTGTTCTGTTTGTTACATTAACCTATTCCTTGAAAAGTGAAAGATAATGAGTAGTATAGATCGCTATAATTCGTACGGAACGCCATTTAGGAATACGGATTATGGTATAAACAGTTTGTATACAAATCAAGTAGATATGGCTAATCTTGGTATAATATAGAATAGTGATGTGCCCTCACTTCAAGCAGAGAATAGAAGGCTACAGCAGCAAGTATCCGATTTGAACACTCTAGTAACGAACCTCCAGTCTGGAAAGTGGTGATTGATATTCACAGTAACGCAAAGATTCTTTAATAATGACCTTATCATGGAAAATCTCCAACAGAAGGATCAAATCCGAAAACTAGGGGATGAAATTGATTCGAAGGACCGAAGGATTGCTGAATTAGAGAGAATGTTACAGAACAAGACTGTAATGCATCTGAGCTTGCAAAAACTGTAGGACGATAGCAACAGACACATGCAGCAGATGTCGAGCAATTCATCATGGGAATTGATCGATCTTCGTAGAAAAGTACAGACCCTGGAAAAAGAGCTTTCTGACAAGACAGAACAAATCAAAAACCTCGAGAGGGAGCGTTCTAATTCCTCCTCCTATTATCGGAACCTCAAGCAATCCTCATCAGTATCCTCTCTCTTTCCATATCAGATAGAATAACTCCGATATCCAGCAGCTGAACGGAATTCTCGATAAGTGCAAAGAGATCGGTGGACGCATGCTCGATGCAATTTGCAAGGCAATACCAGAATGGCAGTCGGCGACTGACGATTTACGAGTGATTCGAAGCGATGTAGTGTGTATCTTTGAGAACGTCGAGTCAGTTCTTCAAGCTCTTCTTACTCAGAAGTCGGCCCAGTCGACAACTCCTTTTGTAAATCATTCGCTCTTGTTATAATTAGTTATATTCAAATCAAGACCAATTCTCCAAACGAGGCGATGGAATGGAATCCACTCGTCAGTTGATCTCTCAAGTGTATTCGACGGTGTTTGGGTCGACTTCTTTTTCTTCATTCGATGAGCAACTTCGATCCATCGATACGTCGATTCGTTCAGTGATTCAGCGAGTTCATGGGACGACTTTGCAGGATGTCTCAGTATCTTTTTCAGTTATTTGTTAATGAGACCGAACTATCACGACTGCAGAATGTGCATTCATCTTCAGAGCGTGAAATAGACCGGCTGAAGTGGGCAAAGAAATGAATTCATCATTAGATCCACGCAAACAAGTGCATATCCATTTGACATTAGTTATGAGTCGTCACTTCAAGACTATGTATGCAATTCCATTCAGCTGGTCGATGGATGGGTTGATAAACTAAATGATGCAATTAATCGTGGTGCTGCAGCTGCTATGGTGAGTATTGCAAGAGAAAGTGATATAGCTAGGCTTGATGTGCAAGGTCTATTAAATATGGTAGAAATGAGAAGGAGTGACAATTGTAGTCATCTGAAAAGCTCATTGCATATTGTAATTACAAGAACAAATTACTGGAAACGCGAATTCAGGACTGCGTGGAGATTATGGATTATACTATTCAGGCATTACATGACACGCAGCGACAACTCAGTGAAGCAGAAAGGAGAGTTCAGTCAGCACCTGATCAGCACCAGGATATGCAAACAACGTTAGGATGGTCAGGAACAGAAACAGCTGAATTGCTGAAAATGAGAGAACAAGAACGGCAGTTGAAATCACTGTTAGAGGATTGTTATGCGTTGATTTATACATATTCGAATGACTTAGACACACGTCCTGATCAGTATAATATTCGTTATGGACAAACAAGTGAAATAATAGAAAGAATCAAACGAGTATTTGGGTTGACTTATCAGAGTGTGTTGATGCCTCCACGATGGACACAAAACGATGTTTTGCTGTTACTGCAACGCATACAAGATAAAGAAAAGCAGCTATTTGATGCAAATGAGAAAAGATCACTGCTCTTACAGGAAATGATGCAAGTGGAGAACGAAAGAGATAAAGCACAAGCACAGCAGAAGGAGGCGGAAGAAAAGCTGCGAGATAAGGAGAGAGAAGTTGAGTCTTTAAAACTACAGCAACGAACTGATACATGGAATACATATAAACCAAATCCGGTGGAAACTACGCCACTTCCTAACGTGACAAATACTACTACACCTTATACATATTCTTCTCCTTTGTATAGCTATTCTTCATCCTTACTGTCTGTGATATGAAATATTGTAATTTATAGACCAAGCCATACAGAACAGGAAATAGAAGAAGTTATTAACCGAGTACGTAAAAGAATATTGAAATATTGTATTGTTTATTATATCCAATTCAGTTAACCGATTGGGGTTTTCGATTTTATTGTTTACTGTTG